>LGRX02003290.1:0-10897 GCA_001247695.2 Cymbomonas tetramitiformis
ATCTGGGAGGGCACTATAAAGACACACGCATTTGGGGGGGCATGGTGGACACACAAGCATCTTGGGGGGGCACAGTGGACACACAAGCATCTGGTACGAAAGTTCGCAAAGCAATTGGTACGAAATATGGCACAAAAAAGGCCGAGCGCATCGTGCACACACGTGAATACCGCTGAGAGTGCCTGTGACATACGCCGTCGCGGGTGTGAATTTATGACAAACGCAGCTTCGGGCTATCTCGCCGCTAGGCGCTCAACGGGAAAAATGCCCCTCTGCGGGAATTCGCGAGCGTGTGGTGAATTCGCGAATGTTTTCGGACAGCTGAGGATCTCCAGCGCTGCGGAACGGTGACATGCGTTTCTACTGCTATGCCACGTAAAACATGCCAGGCGGCAACGCGCTTCTGCCGCGCCGGCTCGTGGATTCGCAAAACGGGCGCGGGCCTAACTTGCACTCGCAGACTGTAAATTCAGGCTCAGATGGAAGCATGAAAAGCGGAAAGGCAAACGAGCAACACAGGGGGCAATTCACAGATAAAACAAGCACAACGTCACGACTTCGCACATACGTCAGAGTGGCGTGATGGCACTCTGGGGATCCGAACCAGACTCTTACAAACCGCTAGTGACAAAGCTCTCATGTGGATTCAAAGTATATGTATGCAAATATCACATTTAATACTAGGCCACAAGAGGCAAATATCACTATACCGCGGAATGGTTTTGAAAGGTTCGGATCTAACTTTTCGAAAGCAGAGCTAGCTAAATACTCAAGCGAGCATAGTGAAAGTCCGTGAATGCCATTGTCGTTTCGGATGCCCTGTGACCATTGGTTCCCAGTGACAGCGGCGTTTGGTGTCAACGCGCGCTTGCGTTTGCCCTGTCATGCATTGCCGAGACGTCATGTGTGGTCGTGTCGTGATGTCACTTCGCGTGATGTCGTGCTCGACGCTCTGCGGTTCTCGCGGATCGGCACGGGCTGGTCGCGGCGACGTCGATGTAGCGCTTGGCGAGGCGTCGTGCATGATTTAAACTGGGAGGGCGATCTGAGCAGGAGGGTGAACGTGATATGCTCCGGGCGCTCGAGCGGACAATGAACTGGGGTAGGACCGTGACTGAGGGGGGAATGACAATTACTGAAAAAAAAGGGGGTCATGGCTGGGGCGTTTGCTGTCGGCTGAGACGGGCGCGATGGGGGCAACTGCGGTGGGGTCTGACATGGGCTGCGGTAGCGTGACTGAATATGGGGGGTGTGACAGGCCTTTCAGGGGTGCCCGAGGGACCCCTTCTAAGCGTGTTCATAGTTGTGACAGCTGTCGCGATTATGAACGAGGGGCGGCAATGTAAGGGCTGGCGGGGCGTTGGGGTATTGCTGGGTGCTGAAATGGCGGTGTATCTCTG
Organism: Cymbomonas tetramitiformis; assembly: GCA_001247695.2. NCBI lineage: Eukaryota > Viridiplantae > Chlorophyta > Pyramimonadophyceae > Pyramimonadales > Pyramimonadaceae > Cymbomonas > Cymbomonas tetramitiformis. Next base: position 1,401 of record LGRX02003290.1, read on the forward strand.
CTGTGGTTGAGAGTGGGGTGTTGTGAGGGATTTTGGGTTTGAGATGGGGGTGTGGCATTGGAGGGCCCCCCTCGCTCCGGTGACGTGCTCACGTTAGGCTTTGCCAGGCGCGAGGGGGGCCGCAACTACGTTCAAAGAAAAAACCGCGACTAAATGCTGAGACACAAGACAGACTGAATCACTGAACTCTACATAGGTACCTATTTCTCGAAAGATTCCTAGATTCTAATCAAAAATCAGGTTGTCGTTCGATTGAAAATTGAATACTGTGGGCGTCAGATCCGAATATTTCCTAGACTCTAATCGTCACTTTTTCATACAATTAAGGTAGCAGGTTCATTGAACGTGTGGATGGGCGCATGATTGGCCAGGTAAACGATAAAGGTAAACGATACAGGTAAACGATTGGACACGAAGTGGGAACTGGTTCCGCCCGATCGAGAGGTCATCAGACCTGAGACAGGTCGTCATCGTCTCTTCGCCGGAAATTTCAGGCGAAATCACATCAACACATTGCATGCTGCCGAGCCGAGGGCAGCATGCATGCTGGGAAGGCAGGTTGCACGCTTGCATGCTGGGGAATAGTTTTCAGAAGCATATGAAAAATATTCTATTGCTTCTAAAAACTATTCCTACTTATTATGTATCATGAACCCTTTGCCTTGCCCTTTACCGCTGCACGCGACCGGCAAGCATCTTCGAAACTCGGAAGTTTCAAAGATGCGTTTGGTATTTTGGGTGCACCCTAAAATCACAAAACAGCCGAGCGCTTCCCGTTTGTGCGGGATATTCACATTTATTCCATGGCATATTTCATATGAAATATACACATAAGCACGAAGGCATCGGCCACGCATCTTTGAAACTAACGAGGTTTAAAGATGCGTTTTTGTCATTTGGGTACGCATACCCAAATAACGAATCAGCCGAGCGCTTCCCGTTGGCGTGGGGTATCCAACGCTTGAATGTTGAATATTCATTATAATATGAGTTAGCATGCGAGGTTGCAAAGGCATCGGGACAGAATCTACGAAACTGTCCTATGCCTTTGCCTTTGGGTTCGAACGTACCCAAACCCAAAGATGCCAAACAGCCGAGGGCTTCCCGTGCGTCCTAGCGCACGAAACTTGGCACAAATACTGCCAAGAGATATATATATTTAAGTTACTTGAAGCTCAAAGCTTCACGTTACTTGTGCGCCCAACGCGCAATTTATTTCTAAGAAGGATGTTTTGGGTTTGGGTTCGAACGTGACACCCAAACCCAAAGATGCCAAACAGCCGAGGGCTTCCCGTGCGTCCTAGAGCGCGAAACTTGGCACACATACTGCCAAGATACATATCTTTAAGTTACCTGAAGCTCAAGGCTTCAAGTTACTTGTGCGCGAAACGCGCAATTTATTTCTAAGGCAGATGTTTTGGGTTTGGGTTTGGGTTCGAACCCAAACCCAAAGATGCCAAACAGCCGAGGGTTTCCCGTGCGTCATAGAGCCCGAAACTTGGCACACATACTGCCAAGGTACATATATTTAAGTTGCCTGAAGCTCAAAGCTTCAAGTTACTTGTGCGCGAAACGCGCAGTTTATTTCTAAGGCAGATGTTTTGGGTTTGGGTTTGGGTTTGGGTTCGAACCCAAACCCAAAGATGCCAAACAGCCGAGGGCTTCCCGTGCGTCCTAGAGCACGAAACTTGGCACAAATACTGCCAAGAGATATATCTTTGAGTTATCTGAAGCTCAAGGCTTCAAGTTACTTGTGCGCCCAACGCACAATTTATTTCTAAGGCAGATTTATTGGGTTTGGGTTTGGGTTCGAACACAAACCCAAACCCAAAGATGCCAAGCAGCCGAGGGTTTCCCCTGCGTGTGCATGTGTGGTATTCATATGAAATATTCCATGAAATAATTGTGAATATCCCGCTCAAACGGGAAGCGCTCGGCCGTTTTGTAAAATTAGGGTGCACCCAAAATACAAAACGCATCTTTGAAACTCGGAAGTTTCAAAGATGCTTGCCGGTCGCGTGTAGAGGTAAAAGGCAAGGCAAAGGGTTTAGGATATAGAAGAAGTAGGAATAGTTTTCAGAAGCACTAGAAAACTTTTCATATGCTTCTGAAAACTATTCCTACCGCCGCTAAATCTTAAACCCTTTGCCTTCTTTCCCTTTGCCTTGGACGTTTGACCTTCCGTTCGCAGTTTTACCATGTGCACCTGACCTCGGAGCGGTGGCATGGCAACCTCGGATCCGGCGAAATGACGATGACGACCTGTCTCAGGTCTGATGACATCTCGATCGCGCGGAATCAGTTCCCACTTCGTGTCCAATATCGTTTACCATTGGCCATACTGTAGGTCATATGTTCCCAGTTTCGTGGAATTAGCGGACGACGCCAATACTATTCGTTCAAAATGCCGTTCTGGTTGCCCGCTCATTTTGAATTCGACGATACCGATGGCGGCGTGCCGCGTGTGGGCCCACGGACGACGCCAATACTACGTATTCGTTCAAAATGCCGTTCTGGTTGCCCGCTCATTTTGAATTCGACGATAGAGCTCTACCGATGGCGGCGTGCCGCGTGTGGGCCTACGCATGGTACGATAGCATGCCACAAAAGTCCGCAGCAACAACTACTACGACATAATTCTGACCAAGTGCGCCCCGGCGGCGCAGCGTGCATGCATTCTTTTTTGCGTGTGTTTGTTAACGAACCCTGCCTCGCTGTAAGATTTTTTATGCAATTCTGTGCCGCTCGCAGGTTCCTACGCTTCAACAAACGCGACGGATAAGGGTACGCTCTGTCAACTTTTGCACCCCGCCTGTTTGAATGTAGTGCATGCCGACCTCGAACCCCTCAACGACAAGGGAATCCGGACCCTAGAACCGGCGGGCACCGTCCCGTGAAACGCTTGTGAAGGAGTGGGACCTAAGAACCCATGGGAGCGGCCCCAAGAACCTCTGTTGTATGCTTAACTGAAAGTTGCAGGGTACCCTTTCCCCGCGGCGGCATCAAGAAGACCGCGGGGCGCTGCTGCTGTGAATGCCCTTTTGTGCGCATCTGTTTATCTCTGGAAAAGCGTTGCTGCTGTGACTGCCCAACTGTGCGCCCAATGCTGCTGTGGATGCCCAACTCGTGTTGCTGCTGTGCGGCATGCCCAACTGTCGCGATTATGAACGAGGGGCGGCAATGTAAGGGCTGGCGGGGCGTTGGGGTATTGCTGGGTGCTGAAATGGCGGTGTATCTCTGCTGTGGTTGAGAGTGGGGTGTTGTGAGGGATTTTGGGTTTGAGATGTGGGTGTGGCATTGGAGGGCAAGTTTTTTAAATATATTAACGAAGAGGTTCGGCACCCTGTTAGGTGATACCGTTCCAGCAGAACAAAACAACACTTTGCAATTGGGCATTCACTGCGGCTCTCGTGCCGTGCGCCCAGGTCGCAGCACGAGCGGCTCCTGTGGTGAATGCCCCCAACCTGCCAAAAGGCCAAGTTGGTGCCCTTCGAGCAACCAAGCACAAGTTCCCGTCGACAATTATGAAAGAAACTACGGGCAAAGGCGTGCTTCGAGCACACGCATGGCAAAAAGGCATGGGTCAAGTGTCCAGACCCGAGCTGGCGCGTCGCCAACCATGAATTCCCACAACCTGTCATACAGGCTCGTCGGGGAATTCACCGCTGCCAACGCCCACAAGGGTCGGATTCACAAATACAAACACAATGAAAACTGAAGGAAAAAACATCCGGCTGCAATGCTGTCGAAAGGTTGCAGTCGGGTGTTTGGACTCGAGCTGGCGCGCCGTAAGCCGTGAATTCCCACAACCTGTCACACAGGTCCGTTCGGGGAATTCAACGTTGCCACAGCCTGCGCAGGTCGAATTCACAAAAGTTAACATCATACAAACTGTGGGAAAACATGGGTGCGGCTACAACCTCGTCAAACAGCAAAAGTCAGGTGTCACGGCTCGAGTTGGCGCGGCTACGGTTGTGCATTCCCAAACGCCGGTCACATACGCCGGTTTGAGCATATTCGGCAAGCAAGCCCTGCGCGGTTCGAATTCGCAAAGCAATTGGTACGAAATATGGCACAAAAAGGCCGAGCGCATCGTGCACACACGTGAATACCGCTGAGAGTGCCTGTGACATACGCCGTCGCGGGTGTGAATTTATGACAAACGCAGCTTCGGGCTATCTCGCCGCTAGGCGCTCAACGGGAAAAATGCCCCTCTGCGGGAATTCGCGAGCGTGTTGTGAATTCGCGAATGTTTTCGGACAGCTGAGGATCTCCAGCGCTGCGGAACGGTGACATGCGTTTCTACTGCTATGCCACGTAAAACATGCCAGGCGGCAACGCGCTTCTGCCGCGCCGGCTCGTGGATTCGCAAAACGGGCGCGGGCCGAACTTGCACTCGCAGACTGTAAATTCAGGCTCAGATGGAAGCATGAAAAGCGGAAAGGCAAACGAGCAACACAGGGGGCAATTCACAGATAAAACAAGCACAACGTCACGACTTCACACATACGTCAGAGTGGCGTGACGGCACTCTGGGGATCCGAACCAGACTCTTACAAACTGCTAGTGACAAAGCTCTCATGTGGATTCAAAGTATATGTATGCAAATATCACATTTAATACTAGGCCACAAGAGGCAAATATCACTATACCGCGGAATGGTTTTGAAAGGTTCGGATCTAACTTTTCGAAAGCAGAGCTAGCTAAATACTCAAGCGAGCATAGTGAAAGTCCGTGAATGCCATTGTCGTTTCGGATGCCCTGTGACCATTGGTTCCCAGTGACAGCGGCGTTTGGTGTCAACGCGCGCTTGCGTTTGCCCTGTCATGCATTGCCGAGACGTCATGTGTGGTCGTGTCGTGATGTCACTTCGCGTGATGTCGTGCTCGACGCTCTGCGGTTCTCGCGGATCGGCACGGGCTGGTCGCGGCGACGTCGATGTAGCGCTTGGCGAGGCGTCGTGCATGATTTAAACTGGGAGGGCGATCTGAGCAGGAGGGTGAACGTGATATGCTCCGGGCGCTCGAGCGGACAATGAACTGGGGTAGGACCGTGACTGAGGGGGGAATGACAATTACTGAAAAAGGGGGTCATGGCTGGGGCGTTTGCTGTCGGCTGAGACGGGCGCGATGGGGGCAACTGCGGTGGGGTCTGACATGGGCTGCGGTAGCGTGACTGAATATGGGGGGTGTGACAGGCCTTTCAGGGGTGCCCGAGGGACCCCTTCTAAGCGTGTTCATAGTTGTGACAGCTGTCGCGATTATGAACGAGGGGCGGCAATGTAAGGGCTGGCGGGGCGTTGGGGTATTGCTGGGTGCTGAAATGGCGGTGTATCTCTGCTGTGGTTGAGAGTGGGGTGTTGTGAGGGATTCAGGGTAGAAGTCTTACCGTGGCGGGCCGGCCCGGGGCCGCAGAAGCTCGCTCCGGGCCGAAAGCGGGCCGAAGGGGCTTTCGCCCCCGGGCCGCACAAAAATATGAGCCGGCCAAACTTCGGCCAAAGATATAGGCATTTTATGCCTCTTTTTATCAAATCCCCATACTTAACTTTAAAATTTCGCGCCTGCGGCGGGCATTTTTCTTCCTTGACCGTTTTGGCCGAAAGCGGGCCAGCGGAAATATCGTTTGCGGGCCGTAAAGAATTTTGGAAGACTTCTACCCTGCACCCACATGGGCGGCTTCGCGGTCGGTGGTGTCGAGAGAGGGGTCTCAGCTGCCGCTTGCACGCATGTCCGGGTGGACCCACCGCCGGCCCCGCCGCCGGCGGCAATCGAGCATGTTTACCCTGAGTCGGATGCGTCCGACACCGGTGGCATGATGCCGGTGGACCCCATGCACGCGCACGAGCCCGACCTCTGCTTTGCGGGAAGGATCGCACGGATGGGGGGGGCTCTCAATCACGGCTGAGGGCGAGGACTTCGCGATGCGGTACATGCACGCTGAGTCGGAGACCGACTCTTGCGACGGCGACGTGGACGACTCTGCAGCTAGTGGCTACTACCCAAATTCATGGTCCTACCACAAGGACCAATGGGCAATTGCGGTTTCGATCACTAAATCGACTATTTGAGGCACAGGCAACATTTGCACATGATATTTATGAGTTAAATGAATTTTATTTCTTATAGCGGCGGCCCCCATGAGACTTTAGGTGTGTGGTTGAACGACACGCTTTAGGGGTGTAATTTCACCAAAAGCTTGAAGAAAATGGTGGTCCTACCACAAGGACCACCGTTATTTTGAGTATTAGGAGTCACATGAGGGGCTCACGGTGATGCTCAAGGTTATACATCTTGAGTTTATGACCAAATAAGATAACTGAATCGGTTACTTCGCACCCTCATCATCATTTCCGCTCTATTTCAGCATGGCGCATGTTCAACACAATGCAGATTCCGAATGTAGTGAATTTCGGACTTTAGAAATTGGCAGTCATCCATTCTAAAGTGTACACGCCAGTCGAAAAATAAGATATTTGGATGATGTTAGACTTTCAGAAATTCGCAATACATATATACTTGAAGATTTAATGTGCCGCACACACCAACCTTGCGATATATGCCCTCTAGCAAGCAATTATGATGGCTGGATGGTCAGCTCGCGTGACCACTGTTTTAGGGGGAAACCAACGAGCCAATATATTAGAGGGGAAGCCAACGAGCCAACGAGCCAATATATGCATTCCAACCGGGCCTACCGCCCAAATATGATTGGAACATATGTATAGGTTCAATTTGATGGTATCCGCGCAGGTGTAGTGTTGATATATGATTGGTAAAAAATTATTGAAGATGAGTCACTAATTTGCCACATTTTGAATGTTCCAAAAAATCCGTTTTGAAAAATTTGAGCGTAGAGGTTTGAAATGCGTTCGTCAAGGATATATGGGATGGATATAGGCCAAACCAGCGTTCGAATAAATTAATATAGGACCTATATATACCACCTTTCATTGGTTAGACACCACAAATCACGGGAGATGGCCAATTAAATTATCGGAACAATGGTCCTCGTGGTAGGACCAAATCGTCGATTTGGTCCTACCACAAGGACTGCGGGGCAGTAGCCACTAGGTATGACTCTGTTGACGGGAAGGGTGTGGTCCCGCGCCCTACGGCATCTCGTCTGGGATGCGGTGCACCTCCTTGGGGGTTTGCCCGCTCTTCAGCGATTGCGGTGATGCTTTGTGCATTCTTTTGTGTATGCGCCACCGCGGCACCACTCGCAGCTGCCGCCCCTGGCGGAGCGTGTGCACCGGACTACACCAGCCTGGAAGTCGGTGGTGCTGCTGAGACAGCCGACCACGAGCCTGCATTCAATTTCGCGGCGCCGGCTGCTATTCCGCCGCATCGGCAAACGCGGTATCGGGAGCTGCGACAGGGGTTCCACACTCTCCGGAATGTCCCGCGGCCGCCATGGCTATATGATCCCGATCCTGACTTTGTTCCGCAGTCACCACCTTACCCGCCACCGCCGTACTCGTCCGATGACGAGGAGCAGAGCTCTGGGGACCATGGGGCTGTGCACGGCGATCGACAGAATTCAGATTCCTTTTCTGGCTCCACGAATGATTCCAACACGGCTTCGGCGACTTCAATTCACGGCACCACGGCTGTGCTGCGGACTGGCACAGCAGTGCCACCGCCAACTAGTGGCTAGAAGGTTAATCATGCCGCTCCTGCACACCGAGATTTACCGTAGTTGTATGTGCAGAGGGGTCCGATCGCGGACCGATTTCAGTTTTGCAACTCTTAACCGGGAACAGCCCTGCCAGAAAGGACAGGCCTTCCCTTAGAGCTCAGTTTCCACCGCTCTAGATGGTGTTTGTTCAGAGGTTTCACCTTCGGCTGGTCAGTCACCACACTAGGTGGTGTGCTGGAACAGTCACACCGCTTGACTTGTGACTCTTCCTATAGTAGTGTGTATGACTGTCACCCGAACCCGAACCCTAACTGCTTATGCCCGTTATATCGGGTTAACTTATCAACTTTATTACATTCTGAGAAAACTTACCGGTGAGTGTATATATCCCGAGTCCTAGGGGTATATCCAACAAAGGACAACAAGTACCCTCTCCCGGACATCCAGATGATGTTCGACGAGATGCAGGGTGCTAAATTCTTCTCCTCATTCGACGCGGTGGATGGCTTCTGGCAAGTCCCGATGGCCCCAGGAGATGTGGAGAAGACTGCCTTCACCACTCAGATGGGATCATACGAGTGGTTGGTCATGCCACAAGGGCTGCAGAACTCCCCGTCTCAATATCAGGAGAACACTTCTGCAGTCTTCGTCCTACCAGAACACCAATCCAAACTCCCTGCGTGGCGTAAGCTATTCAGAAAGGCTAACATGCAGATCGTGGAAGTCGTCCCTATTCACGATGACAAAGGCGAGCCCAATCAGTTCTTCGAGAACCCAGATGGAAAGGCCTTCGATCTCCGCTGGCCTGTCTTGATAGTCCACGCCCCTCCTGCCAAACCACAGCCGGCACGCGTACGACATCCGCGAGTGACCCCGGCTGTGATAAGGAAGGGTGAAGCAGCGGACTTCAGAGACACGATCTCTCAGTAGTCGGACTCAAAGTTTCTGCGTGCTCTGAAGGCGGAATACATCCGTGAGGGATCGCTTCGCTTGCTGCGGGAAAAGGTGAAGGCAGCACCACACCAATGCTTACAGGACTTTTCAGGCTGGTGGGTGAATAGTCCTACTACCAAACAGTCTTACTTATTGTCAGTATCCCTATAACACCAGCTCGGTACTATATACATTGTCTTATGTCACTGTGCAGTAAACCTCTTACTGTAACCACACAAAAGTTCAAAAAAATTGATAACTGCTTTTAGCTTCCTATGCAAGCTCTTTTTCTCAACATCCCCCATCTATAGCTGCCACTGGCAGCACAGACATTAGATAAGAGCTTCTTCAGCATCTTCTGTTGTAACTCCAATAGTGCGTGAAGATGTAGGCTGCGATGTGTCCACCGTTGATGCGGCGCTGTATGCATAGCCCACAATGTGCGTGCCATGGCTCTGCGAGCCAGGCTGGAATGACACACCCAGAGCGCTGCCATTTCCCCAAGGCACCTCATGACCTCCAGGGCCGCCCATATCACTATCACAGCCAAGCGCTGGCCTCTCCGCGGGGAGTGTTGGTGTGCTGGCCCAGGGGTCGAGCTCGTGCGATGTCCATCACGTTGGCTCTCACTCTGGGTACTGGTGCCCGCGATATGAACATTCTTCTGCACTGGGCTACTGGGCCTTGCGGGGTCAAGGGCCTGTGGTGACCTGTCTGATGCGACTTCCTGGCCCTGCGCGTCTGAAGGGCACACTTCAATCTCCTGACTGCAGATCAAAACTGTGGGGGAACCCAGGTCTATGACTGTACGGAGCTCGGGCCGCTGGGCAAAGTTGACCTCCAAGCCTCTGGAATGCAATCCACTGAACGTGTTGCCGGCGACGACCTCATTCGCTGGCTGTGGGTGCGTGCCATGGCGACCATCG
>LGRX02003291.1:0-60267 GCA_001247695.2 Cymbomonas tetramitiformis
CCGACCGTCCGATCACCGCACCCATCCACGCCGCGATCGTGCTCGATCATCGGCCGCCGCTTCGCCTCTGCCGGCCGTCCCATCACCGCACCCGTTCACGCGATGCTCGATCATCGGCCGCCGCTTCGGCGTTTGCCGACCGTCCGATCACCGCACCCATCCACGCCGCGATCGTGCTCGATCATCGGCCGCCACTTCGCCTCTGCCGGCCGTCCGATCATCGCACCCATCCACGCGATGCTCGATCATCGGCCGCCGCTTCGCCTCTGCCGGCCGTCCGATCACCGCACCCGTTCACGCGATGCTCGATCATCGGCCGCCGCTTCGGCGTTTGCCGACCGTCCGATCACCGCACCCATCCACGCCGCGATCGTGCTCGATCATCGGCCGCCACTTCGCCTCCCCCGGACCGTCCGATCATCGCACCCATCCACGCGATGCTCGATCATCGGCCGCCGCTTCGCCTCTGCCGGCCGTCCGATCACCGCACCCGTTCACGCGATGCTCGATCATCGGCCGCCGCTTCGGCGTTTGCCGACCGTCCGATCACCGCATCCATCCACGCCGCGATCGTGCTCGCTCATCGGCCGCCACTTCGCCTCTGTCGGCCGTCCGATCATCGCACCCATCCACGCGATGCTTGATCATCGGCCGCCGCTTCGCCTCTGCCGGCCGTCCGATCACCGCACCCGTTCACGCGATGCTCGATCATCGGCCGCCGCTTCGGCGTTTGCCGACCGTCCGATCACCGCACCCATCCACGCCGCGATCGTGCTCGATCATCGGCCGCCACTTCGCCTCCCCCGGACCGTCCGATCACCGCACCCATCCACACGATGCTTGATCATCGGCCGCCGCTTCGCCTCTGCCGGCCGTCCGATCACCGCACCCGTTCACGCGATGCTCGATCATCGGCCGCCGCTTCGGCGTTTGCCGACCGTCCGATCACCGCACCCATCCACGCCGCGATCGTGCTCGATCATCGGCCGCCACTTCGCCTCTGTCGGCCGTCCGATCATCGCACCCATCCACGCGATGCTTGATCATCGGCCGCCGCTTCGCCTCTGCCGGCCGTCCGATCACCGCACCCGTTCACGCGATGCTCGATCATCGGCCGCCGCTTCGGCGTTTGCCGACCGTCCGATCACCGCACCCATCCACGCCGCGATCGTGCTCGATCATCGGCCGCCACTTCGCCTCTGCCGGCCGTCCGATCACCGCACCCATCCACACGATGCTTGATCATCGGCCGCCGCTTCGCCTCTGCCGGCCGTCCGATCACCGCACCCGTTCACGCGATGCTCGATCATCGGCCGCCGCTTCGGCGTTTGCCGACCGTCCGATCACCGCACCCATCCACGCCGCGATCGTGCTCGATCATCGGCCGCCACTTCGCCTCTGCCGGCCGTCCGATCATCGCACGCGATGCTCGCTCATCGGCCGCCGCTTCGCCTCTGCCGGCCGTCCGATCACCGCACCCGTTCACGCGATGCTCGATCATCGGCCGCCGCTTCGGCGTTTGCCGACCGTCCGATCACCGCACCCATCCACACCGCGATCGTGCTCGATCATCGGCCGCCACTTCGCCTCTGCCGGCCGTCCGATCACCGCACCCATCCACGCGATGTGCTGAAGTCTGGGTATCTAGGACCCCAGGCAGCCCTGACAGGCAGGCCCTTGACCCCCTGGCTCGAATCCGTCCAAAGGTAGTGACGGTGACAAATGTGTCACTGGTCAGTAGTCAGTAGTACCCGACACGTGCCGTTCCGACCGTTCCGACCGTTCCGACCGAGCGAGGTTTTAGGTTTCCATAACTCAGTAATATGTCACTCTTTTATCACACTTTATATTCGGTTTATCTCTATCAATGTATTCTGAAAACTTATATATCGGAGATATACCCGTAGTATATCGGCAAGTCGTGGCCCCATCCACGCTATTTCCACTTACTTGTTTGGCCATGATTGGCTAAACACCACCGCTTGAGTAGGTGGTGCGCCCCATGGTGGACTCATCGCATAGATTCCAGCTTATTTCCAGCTGACGGTAAGCGTGTGCCACTCGAGTTCGCCCGCCGCATGATCCCGACCGGTGACCCCTTCCAGGGGCAATCGGGCATGCTTGGGGTGCGCATTTCGGCGTGCACGGACCCACATGACGCAATCGGAGATTTTAATGCCGCACTGAAAGCTGCGAGGACAAGAGCGACCCTGCTGGACGAGGACGTCAAGGCCCTTTTCATCAAGGCGCTGGACACCACCTTCTACCAGCCGGTGGTGTCACGACTGCTTCTACACGATCAACGGGCCACACATGACCTTCTCACCATCCAGCAATGGGTGAGGGAGTGTTACGCGGCACATGTGAAGGCGGGTACCGCCACCGCATCAGCGCACAGGTACTCCCATGGCAGGCATTTCATGGAGAGGGGCGACGGCGTCTCCGACGACCCCGGCTCTGAACTTGCCGATTTACGCAGCACGATGGTACTGGACCTTAAGAGGCAATTGGCTGCCTTCGACGCCTCAGACCGGTCCGAGCCTTCACCGCGCGGGTACACTCCCCGCGCGGACAAGCTAGACAGAGGCATGAAGACGAGGTTCGCGGCCGACGGCCCCTCACCAAGGGTGGAAATTGGTCCCAGAGCGTCTCCAAGAAGGTCGCCTTTCATCGAGACACCGGTGCGACTATTCCCTACTGCCAGAACACCGTGTGCGCGAAGGGAAAGGCGCGGCATTGGCACCGCGACTGCCCGAACGGGGGCAGGAGCGGTATCTCGGCCTACACGTTCGCTGAGGAGGCCAACAATTCAGTGCAGGCAGCCAGATTCCAGCACGCCATCGACCATGACGACGCTGAAGAGTTCGACGCACTCTGCATACTCGCGGGCGGCAAGCCGGACATCTTCGCCGACATCTCCGCGTGTTCTTTCTGCGAGGAGGACGGTGAGTCAATGGTGTACGCCAGGGCTCTACAGTATATCGGTTTGGTTTTTTGGTATCGATACAATCCGATATCCGAAAAACGGTATCGATAATCGGCACAATCGATAAATAATCGATTACTTGGACATTTATATGTATTTTGTTATAAATTAAATATGGAACACCAAAACCGGTTGGACTTTAGGTTCAGGGTTATTATTATGGGCTCTGATAGCCCCTAGCCTGACCTGTCTCTGATCGGAACCGTGACTCCGCTAGTAGCTAGGATGACAGTACAGTAGTACTGTACTGTCAGTCATTATTTCGTATTATCCGGGTTTCCGAGATGCATGATAAAAGCACTCGGCCGGACTGTTTATGGAGCTTAGCCAGTTCGTTTTCACCGAGCGGAACACCTGTTCTCGCAGGTTATGCGCGTCACCACTTTCCCGGTAATTCTGATGGCACAGCGCCTAGCTGTTGCCATGATTGGCTAAGTTTTGACACAGAGATGGGGTGGGCGCCCCCTTAGGCAGTAGTTGACCTTTTCGCAGTATGGCCTCTCCTTGAGGTGGAGATCAGTTTGGGACATTTTTTCGGCAGCAGTATCGTCGCTCGCTATGGCTTCTTTTTACGTTTCACCTGGCCGGTGGAGAGGGCATTCCGCGTATTGTGGGTCGCAACCACTTTTAGCCAATCGGCTCATGACCTGTTTGATGTTGTTTTTATCGCCGAGACTTCTGCAGGAATTGGCCGCTGCGTTTACTGATTTGTCTACTGCCGCCACACTTTCCCACGCTCCCCATCTCACCGTCATTTTTGTAATGGAAACGCCTCAGAGACCACGTACTCGCGCTAGAGCGCGAAAACTAGCGACAATTTTCGATGATGTTGGGGCGTTGAACGCAGCCACGCCCACAACTCCGCATTTGGATTCGGCTGCGTCGGAGGCGTCAGCTGCGGCTGCCACCCTTGTGCACCGGTTGCGCAGAGATTCATTTGACGTTCAAAGTTCCAAAACCGCAGCGACGAAAGTACTGGGCGACAAAGCTGCAAAATTCCGTGGGGACGAGACATCAGCTTCGGACATTTTTTCTCAATTGGTATCCGAGCTGCAGCAGCTCTTCACGTTGCAGTCGACGGCATTCGCACCCTTGTTTGACCTGACTGCTGCTGACACCCCTGTTCTGCCTGCTGCCAATGAACTCTTGTACTCTGTGCTGCTGCTGCTGACTGCGCCAGGGTCTCCTGCCCGTAATTGGGTAGAGGCTTCTGGCGCGGATGTTCCTGCTGATGGCAAACGCGCCACCCTGGAGGTGGTGCGTATGCTTGCTGACGCGTCGACTCCGTTCGATGCTTTGACTGAGCTGCTTGAGGTGAGGGTCTCTGACGAGTGTGACCCTGATGCGGGGATTCGCCTCTTCAACAGCTGTCTTCGGGATGCACAGCGTCTGACGACGCTGCCCGAAGACGCTGTTAAGAGACAATTCCTCTCTGCTCTGTCTGGGCCGGCTTACGCCACGCTGGTTGACTCGTTTGCTCGAGCTGACCAGCGTGCGGCTGTTAGTCTGCTCACCCTGCAGGCGCGCGTGCGCGAGCAGTACCGCTGCGGGCGGCTCTCGGGCAAGCGCACTGCAGGGCGCCCCATGTCTGTAGCATCTTGCACCACTGACACTGGCCTGGCTTCGGCCATTGAGCGGCTCAGTGCTCAGTTGGTCAAGTTGCAGCGGGATGTGGATTCCCTTAAGAAGGGTGGCTCCAAGCCGCCTCATGGGAAGCACACTCCACGCAACTTCCACCGACCTGGAGTGCAGCCGCTTGCTCACTCCACCTCTCCGGAGGTGGCTTTTGACAAGCGGTCTGGCACCTTTGTCCCAACGTGCAGGCACGAAAAGTGCCGCGCCGTTGGGTCAAAGCATTGGCTCAGTGAGTGTCCTCACAAGGACACTCACCCATTGTCCATCTCGGCATCCTACTGCCAAGCCGTCGAGTCTTATGACTCCGACGTGCTTGCCCTTCGTTTCCAGCGGTACTATGACGCTGGAGATGAAGGGTCCATGGAGCACTTGTGTGCTCTCGTGGGGCAACCTGAAATCTGTGAGCTGTCTGCGCATGCCTTTGCTCCAGAGCCTACGGCTCTGCAGCAGTTCAAGGATGCTGCTGCCTGTGCTGAGTCTGCGCCTGATGAGCATCTTTCTATTGGCCGTGTTGCATTTGCTGCGGTCAGCGGTCCGCTTGCTGGTGGTGTCGCTGAGCCGGCCACTGACAAGCGGCTGCTGCCGCGGGCCTCTGCACCTGTGCGTGAGGAGCCGGTTGACTTGCATGAAGTCAACCGTGCCACCTTTGTGCCGCCGTCTGCCTCTCTGGCTCTCGGCCCAATGGCTCCTGCTGACAGTTCTTTCAAAACGTTCAACACTGTCCACCCTGACTGGTTTGGCATTGACCCTGAGCCTGTTGAAGTTTGTGACTCCGATGATGATGGGGAGGGCTCCAACTACCCTCCTGGTGTCTGCCTGACTGAAATTGAGGGGGGTGCACCGCCGACGACTGCAGCGTTTCGGCGGTTCGGAGTCCCCAGAGGCTCCAGGCCATTTGGCATCGGTGAATTTGCACTCACTCTTTTCATGGTGGCTGCGTTTCTGTTCAGTGCTACGGCGATGCCGACCCTCGTGGTCGGCGGTGGTGTCAGGGCCCTGGTTGAGCCCGGAGCCACTTACGGCTACGATTCACTACGGTCCCATGAAGCACTACTAGATTCTCTTAACCCGCCTACGGTGTTTACTGTTTCGTCATTGCCGCTGCAGGATGTGCCGCGGGTCTTTTCTCAATCGACCTCGGCTACTTACCAGTCTGATGATTTTGCCATTCCACTCTGGGATCCGCCTGACCCACTTGGGTCTGGTGGTGTCAACATTTATGATGTCTCTTCTCAACTTACTTCGGATGTTTTCCTGCCTTGGGATCCGTCTGCTGAACTCGGCTCTGCCGACCAGCTTTACAGTGGCTAGATTGGTTTATTTCAAATCCTGGAGGTGTGATTAGCCTTAGCCGCAGTGGTGGGTTGTGCCGGGACAAGTCCCCGGGCACCCAGCTAAAAGTATATATGTTTCCAGTGAAGTGCTGTTTGTTATCTGTTTAGTTAGCTCCGCTTGCCTAGCCCTATTAGCTACGGTCACAGCTCCGGGTGGTGTGCTGGACTTTAGGTTCAGGGTTATTATTATGGGCTCTGATAGCCCCTAGCCTGACCTGTCTCTGATCGGAACCGTGACTCCGCTAGTAGCTAGGATGACAGTACAGTAGTACTGTACTGTCAGTCATTATTTCGTATTATCCGGGTTTCCGAGATGCATGATAAAAGCACTCGGCCGGACTGTTTATGGGAGCTTAGCCAGTTCGTTTTCACCGAGCGGAACACCTGTTCTCGCAAAACCTGCACAATCGATGGTTAGACATTGCAATCCGACAATCGTCGATAAATACGATATATCGATAGTATCGGTTATCGGAAATATCGATATAGAGCCTTGGTGTACGCCATCAAGGAGTACACGGACTTGGCGCGCGACGTGGACGCCGGTACCCCCAACATCAACACCTTCACCGCCAACATGCCGGTGGTGTCGGAACCGGCCAAGCACTCCCCGGCCGCGTCGGTGGACTCCGAGGAGGAATTGACGGGACCACCCATCCCCGTGTGCCTACCCGTCACCCGCTCGTTCGCCGACTTCATCGCGAGCACGGGATTTACGGTCGAGGCGCCCGACGAGCCGCCCATCGCCATGAACATGCTCTCCGCGGTCGAGGGGCCGGAGAGCGCGAACGGCTACGCTACGAGTGACTACGATCCCGACACCTACGCCACGAGTGACTCCGACGAGGAGGGCGCTCCGATTGAGCAGCCGTCGCCGCGCTATGCCTGTGGGAAGGGCATTCCCGGTTTGGGACGCCCTTTCCTTACTTCATCCTTGGTGTATGCTCTGTTTGTGATATGTGCTACCGCCGCGCCACTCACTGCTTCCGGTGTTGGTGGTGTTAATGCACAAGCACCCGCGGCTCCACTAGTCGGTGGTGCTGCACAGACTGCCTCGGCAGTCCCAATCGCGGCGACAGCACCGCCTCCAACGTTCAGTTGCATGCCGGGCGGTACCGAGGGTGGTGCGATGCCGACCGCTGCACCGCCGCGAAGCCACGGGCTCGGTATCGGTAGCTGAGACAGGGGTTTCGCTACTACGGCTTTGTCCCGCTGCCACCAGAGCTGCAAGACCCTGACCCGCCGATTCCCCCTTCGCCGCCGTATTCAAAACTGTCAGGGTTATGACCGATGACATATGTGTCATACATGTCATACGTGTCATACCTGTCATGTCATGTCATGTCATATATTATTATGACAGTCGGTCGTGTCATATATTATTATGACAGTCGACAGTATGGTCGATCATGACTGTACAGGTCGAGTCGCGTCATACATTATGACAGTCGACAGTATGGTCGATCATGACTGTACAGGTCGAGTCGCGTCATACATTATGACAGTCGTCAGTACGGTCGACTATGACATGTACAGTCATACCATTTGTCATTCACTCACCTTGAGTGACACCTGTCATCGAGAGGCCAGGTTGTGGCATCGAAATGGCAAAGCAAGATGAAGTCTTGAAGAACCGAAAGTGTTCGGAGAAAACTCATCTTCGCTTCTAGCATGTTCTGAACAAGCATGCGAGTATCATATGGCTTATTCGTTCAGCCGATACTGATTGTTCAACCAATGCCTTGGGTTCACAACCCAATTGTGGTGGCATCTATGAGATGCGGGGCATTGCGTAAAATGAGGTAGCGTTGGGCTACAGCAGTCACTTCTGAAGAAGCACTGCACTCATATCCACACAGACGCTGCGTGAGCTATTAACGTTCCATAATAGCCTCGCTATATATCATATATCATATCGCTTCCAAGCGAAGCCCTTAAGAGTGGTATTCTCCGACTCGTCAAGGCGACGAACTGAGGACGCATAAAGTGTGAGTGCAGTGAGTAGAGATATCGAATTTTGTGTGCGCAGGTTGCGGATCGCATATTTCAAACAGGCGTCGCAGTCGCACATATATCAACATTTCGCATAATATCTACCGCTGCGGAATAAACAGCGAAATCAGTGCGCGGAAGATACCGTCGCTAATACTTACGCTCGCATAATCACCGTCAGAGTATAACAGCGCGAAGAGGTATGCATACAGCATACAAATCGCACACATATGCTGCTATCATTCGCAAAATTGCACGATATGCGACATACTGACGCGCAGATGAACAAATCGTCATCAGTGTATGTTCCGTACGCGAAATGACATTCATATCGTATGCCATACAAACCTGCGACAGAGATATGTTCACTATTTGCAGCGCGCATATCAGCGACTTTGATAAATCGCTACTCGCACTAATTTTCAGTGCAGTATACGCATCAAAATCTTGTCATTTCAAATGGTTGCAAAAATCACTCATTTTGCTTGACAGGATATACATACACCTGCTAGATTCATCATGAACAGACGATGCGCGATGATCGTATACATATATGCAGCATGCTACTTAAAATCTGTGATGCTTGCACATAAGAGATGATGTTATCCATTTACTGGCAGATTTACATACAAGTTTGCAATCACATGGGTGTGCATCATATGCTGTGTGTGTAGCCACACACACCCACATATAAGTAGACGAAATCAGATAAATATGGACGCTGTGCAATCACATGTCTGTGTACTATATGTTGTGTGTGTAGCTGAATCTGTGATATCACACACACACATGCACAATTGTAGCATATACTATCCATAGCATGCAGCGAGATGTACCATGCATTATTATACCATGCAACTATACCATGCAGCAGATTCCAATGTTCTGATGACCACACAAATACTTTAGATCATCAGCATTATACTTATCAGCAGCACAGTGATCTGTGCACAACATGTGTGTGCAGATCAGCACACACACATATACACTCATTTCACTTACAGCAATCATTAATACACAGTGCATATACTTCTATATCATGCACACATTTTATTCTGAATGATTGCAATGTTGTAAATGTTACATACTTTATTATATTGAACAGCTTGATCACGATAACAGCTGTATTAAATAGAGCATAAGCATATTGCAGTGAATGCTAAACTATATTAGAATCCATGTTGCAAAGGGTGCCTGACAGTAATCATAACATCATAATTAGTTTGTCGTGCCCTGGTGGAGCCGAGATGCTCTCCAGGTAACATGTACATTCTATGGTGGATTACTTGAAGGAATGCTCACCTGAGCTTCATGTGAAATTTATCAGCAACTCATATCGTAATGAGATTATCATGGAATTACAACAATCCCTAAACTATATATATCATGTTAGATATAATCAGTACGTGGTATGCTGACAATCTGCATGATAGGTTGTTAGGATATTGTGATATCCATAAAGATCTTGCAAAGTGTGTGTAAGTAAACACACACACACACAAGTACTAATCAGCAGTACTATACACTGCACAAACACTAGCATTCATTATGTTGACAATACACTGACTCCAAGTGTAATGATCAAGTATTGTATCAATACATAATACATAGATCCCACTTCCAAACACATGTGCGTGGAAGTGTCAAGTGATGGCGATAGATATGGGACAGGATCAAATAACATGCTTAAGGGCTGGATGGAGATATCTCCAGACCCGAAGGCAGTATACAGTGCTCAAAAAACAGCTGGTCACTGTTGAGCACTGTCCATGCGTCTCACTCACATATCATCGCTGGAGCAACATCAATATCTACATTGCATTCTGACAGTTGATACAGATGATCACTTCACATGCATGTACCAACTCAGATCAGCAACCATTCATGAATTGACAAAAGGTGGTTGTGGACGTACATATACACAAACATTGTGTTGTGTAAAAACTGCTTAGATTACATCTAGCAGTGTCCAGATGTATTTGAACACAGAGATATCACTTGATATACTCGTTGTATACATTCAAATATATCTTAGGATCTGACACAACTATGAATTCATTACAGTTGATATATCTTAAATATCACCAGAGAGTGCATTTGCCTCCATGGGTTTAAATCAGTAAAACCCAGAAATGTGATCAACCACAGATGTTGATATACAGTATAATTCACTTTTATGCCATGAAATTTGTCATGTGCAAAGGAAAAGTGATTTGTAGTGCTTCTGTACTTTGCAGTCCACACACACACAGAGATATGTATATATATATATATATATAGCCAAAAACGGCCAAAATAGGTAAAATCCGTTTGCGATAGATTTGAAAATTGAAAATCGGACCCTATTTTATTTGATAATATGATTTTATACCTATTGAGGTATGAGAAAATCATAATGACACATGTCATATCTCGTGTAACACCCTAGATATTAGGTGTGTAATATATAGGGGTAAACATATTGGCTGTAACACTAAATCGGTCAAAATGCTGTACGTGTAATCTTTTGCAAATTCGGGATTGATTTTTTTGCTATAATGGATATTTATCTATCAAATAACAATCCCTGAAAGACATAACACGTGTAACACCCTGTAACACCCTAATATTTGAATGTGTGTGTCAGGGGTGTAACGTACCCTCTGAAAATCACTTAACATTCACTTAGGTATTGAATGCAGTTTTGCTTAAAAATCTTGGCAAAATCGTTATACTGCTTATTTTTTACCTGTATTAGGGTTACTGATATCAAGTAACACCCTAAACACTGTATTGGGTAATAGGGCCACTGTAACCACACATGCCCTAAAATGCCGCCATTATTTGGAAAAACTTCGTTTTTTGGCATTATTATATCATGCTAAATCATCATAGACATGATAATACTGTGGGCAACAACCCTAGAACTGTAGGGCAACAACCCAAAAACTGCAGGGCTACAACCCAAGAACTGTGGGCAACAACCCTAAAACTGTATGAGCTGCTTCCTATAAGGACTGCAAGCTATAAGCTATAAGGTATAAGGTATATAAATAACTGACTGCCTATGTTTTCACACTTCCTCAAGGGGGGAAGAAGATGGATAGGATTCACACATATCCGTTTCATATTCCGATCTGGTGATTTCTGATGGATTGCTTTTGATAAAATCACTGCATCCACAAATAACGTTGAAATCTGTACAACGTTAAATCCACCATCACTAATAAAGTGTAAACTCAGATGGGAAACTATATTCCAATGACTATAAGTTGACTTTTGTTCAGCATTTACATTCTAGAGTAAGTTTGGAATGCTGAATATATACATAACATATAACCTGATACCATGCTTAATTGCATTTCCTGGATCAGAAGATGATAGTTATATAATGTATATATATATATATATATTTCCCACCAGATATACTTTGGCACTATAGCCGTACATAAGAGTGGGAAGGACAAGTGCATCGCTGTAAGACTGGTTGATATAGTCCCAGTGCTGAAGGCAGAATTTGGCACCTGAATAACAACTGATAACTGTTGGTGACCACCATGTAAGACCTTCCAAGCGTAACTCCTTTGTCCTGAAATGCAAGTGAATTGTTCATAATATGTTGACATCACAAAAAATCATTCTGATAAAAACCCTATATATTCACATGAGATGTCGTTACTACAATGACATGGGTTTTTGAATCGTCGAAATAAGTACAACTCCGATGAATTCATTAGTACAGAATAAGCTGTTGGGATTATTCCTCCGGCTGGATTGCAATCATTCACAATCCCTGTACATTCCGGTGACAAAATATTGCACTGGACTGATCACCACATCTGGTATAATCTGTGATATATAAGTCACCAGAGAAAGCATTGCAATCAGCACAATGCTGTCTAGACTCACAAAGATGACTAATATGTATTCTCAGATGTAATAATAGAGGCACAATGTGACCTACGCTAAAATCGCGTATGCTCGGGCACTGTATTGTGACCTGCGCTAAGATCGTGTATGCATGGACACAACATGACTCGTGCCAATGACGCGGACATATTTTTTGCCACGACATCACATCTGAAATCAATAAATCACTCAGAGTAAAGGTGTTGACATCAGTATAGCACCATTATACATATAGTCATGAGGATTTTAAAGAAGACATAGTCTCTCCGATATTGACAAACATGGTACATATATATATATATCCATGCTCTCTGATCATATATTGACATCCCACAGCATACGATAATGGTAATAGCAAACCACTTCGCTGCTGGAGGGTAGTGTTGTATTTTATACAGCACATGCATGGGCAAGATGTGACCCACGCTGATGACGTGAATTCGGGCTGCATCCCAAAGACTGCGATGCACCTTTGGTGCAATGGGCTGCAACCCGAGAACTGCTGCTATACAGCTTCATAGAAAGCTTCCACGTCATCACATAGAGGTCGGACCTCTGTTGTATTTGAACGGCGCTTGACAACCGCCTAGCAATACACTTCCTTGAGGGGGGAAGATGGTAAGCTAAAAATACAACTAAAAACCAAATAAATAATAAAGACAAATAATAAAATAAAACAATATAAGTTGCATCATCGTTTTTGTTTTGGTAAGCCTGACTATATACAGTCAAACCATGCAGAACTCCATGAAAGTTGACACATACATCAACCATGACATTCATATGAGCTTGATTTTGAAGACCTAGACATTATATACATCCAGTCTAGCATATATCCAGACTAGAATTGTATATTGACACGGTGCAAGCACTATGGCCTCTGCCACCGATGATCATTGAAAAGGGCAACCATTTTTGATATTTCATACATATCATCTGATAGTATCATTAAAGGTGTCAAGAGTACTCAATGCAATATGCAGGCTACAGCCTGAGTACAACATCTAGAAAGGTCAAAGCCACTGAGCTGATCAATGCAGCATAAATGCTAGCTACCTTAAAGGTTATACAATAAACCTATTGCCCTTATGTCTTGATATGTATCCGTGTATTGGCATCTCTTTGAGGTAATTATGCCTACTGAATGAGCCATACCAACCATCTTGTCTTCATTGATCATTACATATCTGATCATATCGCCATTGAGCAAAGCCTATTCTGTGAGATTATATATCACGAGACATTTCATTAGTGCACATTAAACAATTAAAGTGCAACAAAGATCATCAGCTCTGTATGATACCAAAAGGTTGAATTGTTGTCAATTGATTTTTTTTCAAAAACACCATTTCTCAGAGGTCTATTCATTATGAAAGACAGAGTTTGTGCAATCATGGCTATTCAGCCTCCGACATAGCTGCATAGCTATTTAGCTTATGGTCCCAACCGTTGTTAAGCAGCCTCTACGCTTTATGGCTGAAAAGTGGCAAGCAATCTCTTCGGTCATTCTTGGACATAGAGCAATCAAGCACAGCCAATCCAGGATGTTTATCCCAAAATTCTCTACGAATTATTTATATCTTCTATGTGTCATATGAAACAACCAATATACCACCCTATGATGAAAGTCATCTCCTTCAGTGGTGATTTTTCATAATGACTTTCTTGCTGTTTATTTTCTTCTCATGCTGCAGGTCTGCTGCATCCCTGTGTGATTCGTCCTAGATGAAAGAACAAGACAAGTTGAAGCCAGTTTTGCTTTTGGATGAAGAAAGCTCAGAAGAAGAAGTTACCAGCAAGTTTCGTAGCCGGTACAACGTTCCGGATGAAAAAGTAGCAAAGAGGCGCTTGCAGAATAAGAAAAACGCTGAGCGTGATGCCAAAAGACGTAAGAAACAATGTCCAGAGTGGATGTTGGACAGTCAATGGTAGCTTTAGCTAGAAAAGTACATTAGATTCAGATTCTGAACATTTTAGTGGACTTGAATGCACTCAAATTTGTACTAAGTTGCAATTGTCCAAAGTTTTATTCTGACATCACTATTTATTTGTGGAATAGCATACAATGGTATATATAAGCCATCCACATATAGATTGACATCATATTTGAAATTTCATATCATTTTGTCACATAAGACAAGCATGCTTCATTGAGGAATAAAGACTCTTTGAAAGCTCATTCGGGAATGTATAGAAATTTGTTGCCTCATCCATTAGGCCACGAAGTCTTGGAAAACCTGCAATCTGCATACGGTCTCCAAGCACAGTTCATCCTCATTCTGGAAAGTGACAGAAATTTTATAGTCATAAAACAAGTCACAATTCTATCGGATTGAAATGACACATTCATCATTCATATTTCTTTATCATAACAAGTCTCTGAATAGTGTCTGCCCAAAAATAAGGCACCATTGAGATAAGTGATCATGTGCTGAAGAATATACACATATCACTAGGCAATGCCATGTTCTATTCATAATGAAATGACATGTCAGCCATCCATCAACTACGAAAATACAACTCGTAGTAATTTGTTGTCATTACGGACACTTCTTGATTGACTCTCTATTAGCTTCGATACCAAAGTTAACTTCGGTACCATCACTGATTTCTTTGTTCATCATGACATCATTTTCCAGAACATTGTCTAAGTTAGGCACACTATAGTGACCCTGAATTGACAAAGTATGTGGGCTGCAACCCAACGACTGCATTTGACATCATCTGGCATTTGCCACATTCAAAAACGTCAGGCATATTGCCAATATGACGTAGAGAGAATCAATTGCTGGATTTGGCACAGTGACACCCAAAATATGTCACCTGCCTCATCCTAGAGTAGTCTGGGTGACCGTCACTCGTAGGCCGAAACCTAATCCCTGAACTTAAAGTCAGGTATATGTTTATCTCTTTTATCTTATCAATCCGACCGTTCTGATATCGTAACCCTATATTGGGGTATAACGACAAATAGATATATATCGGCCCTGTATATCTAGCAGGTTTTGGTTCGCACCATCGCTTTTACACTGCTTCTACTATGAGTGGCTAAACGCCGACGCTTGGGATGGAGTGAGCGGTCGCTAGGGAGGCACACGCGGTTCAGTGGTATGGCCTAGGCAGCTTGGTTGATTGAGCGGCTTCGCGGACGGTGCACTTGGGCGTTTTCCGAGTTGATTTAACGTTGGCTGGATTTTGCCGTACTTCTGGTCGATATCACACCGTTTGCGGTACCCGGGAATCCTTTAAGTCCACACGACTTCATCGAGTTCTTCGTCCTTATCCGCAAGTTTACGCTCTCGACGACCACCACCTCTTGGCCGCCACCACCGCGACCGCTTCCCGATCACACCCGCTTGCTCCACCCCTACTGTCATTTTCATCATGGTTGCCACCAGATCTACTTCGAGCGCTCCTCTGCGGAGGAGGAACCTAGCGACTATTTTCGACCAAGCTGCTGCCCGACATGCGGCCACTCCGGGGACTCCGACGGCGACCGTCCCTCCAGCGTCTGGACCACCTGCGGCGTTCGTGGCAGCTGTCCGTACTCTGATCCGCACCAGGCACGACGAGAAGGCCGCCAAATTTGTCGCCAAGAAGTGCTTCGGCTTGAAGGACGAGCGCTTCCATGGCAATGAGAAGAACGTGCACGTCATCTTTACCCGCATGGTGGCTGCTCTTCGCGAGGCTTTCGTGGCCGAGGACGAGCAGCTGGGCGACCTCTTTATACTCGACGACGCCGGCATCACGGTGCGAGAGGAGAGCAATCAGCTCCTCTTCTCCACCCTTGCGCTCCTCGTGCATCCTTCCAGTCCGGCTTCGGACTGGTTGGAGAGCTCTGCTCAGACGTTTCCCGCGGATGGGAAACGTGTTCTGCTCGAGTTTGCACGTAAGCTGCTGCATGCCGACGCACCCTTTCAGGGGACGTCGGACTTGCTAGCAGTTGCACTGGGCTACGGCATGGACCCCAACGACTCGATCATGGACTTCAACGCCGCGCTCGCCGCCGCGAAGCGCAAGAACACCCTGGACGAGGACGACGTCAAAGGGCAGTTCATTCAGGCCATGGACGCCGACTACTACAGGCCTGTGGTGTCGAGGCTCCTGCTGCACGACCAGCGGACGGCGGTGTCCCTGTTGACCGTTCAGCAGTGGGCCCGCGAGTGTCATGCGGCTCACGTGCGGGCTGGCACGGCTTCGCCGAAGTCGGCTGCGGTTGGCAGCCACATGTTGCCTGCGAGGTTTGGCGACCCGCCGGGCGGACACACTTCCGCGGACGCCGACGTGATGGAGATCCTCCTCGCGTTACGCAAGGAGGTGCGCGTTCTCTCCGACAAGGTCAACGGGAAAGGCTTCACTCCCCGCGCGGAGAAGCCTCACAACCCACGCACAGGGTTGAAGTACCGCTTCGCAGCCTCTCCGCTCCCGGAGGGGAATTATTCGCAGGGAAATTCGAAGCTTGTCGCGTTTCATCGTGGGACTGGACAGGCGATCCCGCTTTGCCAGCACTCGACGTGTACGTCGGCACAAGCTAGGCATTGGCACCGCGACTGCCCGCACGGCGGTCCGCGTGCGGAGAAGACAGCTGCTGGGGCGCATTCTTTCGCGGTTCAGGAGGTGGAGGGCGACTTCTACGCCGCTGCCTTCCAGCACGCCATCGACAACAACGACACCGACCGTTTCGACGCGCTATGCTTCTTGGCGGGCGGCAAGCCCGTGATGCTCGAGGATCTCTCTGCCGCCTCCTTCTGTGTGGACGGCACCGTTGAGACTCACGCCATCGACGAGTATATGGAGTGCTGCCAACCCGCTGACACCCGCCTCGGGGTCTGCGCGGTTGGTGGTGCCATGCACGTCAACACCTTCCAAGTCCACGACAAGATCCCGGGCGACGCTCTGGACATGCCGCCACCGCCGGCACCGCCTGCCGCTCCGCAATCGGTGGTGTCCGACGAGGGCATGTACCCCGTCAGCGCGCTGCACGCCCACGAGCCAGACACGTCCTTCATGGACAAGTTTGCGGTGCGGCTTAAACTCACTGACCCTAACCCGCCTCTCGCGATGCATTGCATGGGGCCCGTGGCACCCGTTGATTCAGTTTCGGTGACTGAGGGAGAGTCCGAGGATGACGACGAGGGTGATCCGCCGCCGCGGCAGGCTCTTGGCTGCGGCAGACCGCCGTTGGGCTTTGGATACTCTGCCCTCATGTCTCTCGCAGTCTGCCTAATGCTTGTTATTTGTGCAACTGCCGCGCCTTCAAATGATTGCCCCGCGCCAACATCTTCGGCGACAGGGCGCATCGGCGACGAGGTCGGTGGTGCTGGTGAGCTGACGCCCACAGCCATCCCGCCGGATCTCTACTGGCAGCCGGAGGGCTGGTACCACGGCTGGTACCGTACTACGTACGGGTACGGGTGGACGTGGCTCCCAGGCCCCCCGCAACCACCTGCGGCAGCTCCGATTATTACTGCGCCGCCCTCGCCGGGTGGTGCTCCGCCATCGCCAAACTACGAGCCACCCACCTGGGACGGTGGGGACGGGGATGAACTTTCTTCCTCAATTCGGCACAGGACCGAGCCGATTGCACCCGGTGTAACTGCCTGCGGCGACATCGGCGCTCCTTCAATTATCTCAATTTGCTCTACGAATGATTCGACGGACAGTGGTACCAGCTCTCCTGGGCGCTGTGACAGTGGTACCGGCCCTCCCGGGCGCTGTGGAAGTGGCTAGTGCTAACGTGATTGAGATTAACCTGCCTTCAGTTTGAGATGCTGTAGGTGCGGGTTGCCCCAAGATGGGCTCTGTTTCGGGTTTTCAGTGTATCAGAATTCGGCAGTAGAAAGTAGTGGCACGGCTGCTGCACTGCCTGTTCGGGGGAGGGGGCCTGGCCAGTATGAGCACAGTGCCTCCTGACCCACTAGCACTGACTTTTCTGCCTCTCGGTAGGCATTTGTTTACTGTTTCGGCTACCTAGTTTGGTCCCCACACTAGGTGGTGTGCTGGATTTGGCACGGTGACACCTAAAATATGTCACCTGCTTCATCCTAGAGTAGTCTGGGTGACCGTCACTCGTAGGCCGAAACCTAATCCCTGAACTTAAAGTCAGGTATATGTTTATCTCTTTTATCTTATCAATCCGACCGTTCTGATATCGAAACCCTATATTGGGGTATAACGACAAATAGATATATATCGCCCCTGTATATCTAGCATCAATGTTCGGATTGACATTGTTACCTCTAAAGCATCTCAATCTTATTCACATAACATAATGATTGAATAACATCCTCCATCACCATCTGATTGGTTTGATACATCTCTTTTTGCAAGGGGGAGGAAGAGTATAGATTCATTCATTTTCATACAGCTGCCACACCTTACATCATTGTGATTTTGCTTGGAAAATTAAAGATCCTATCAAAAGTTCCAGCATCTGTGTATAGCAGCTATAAAGTTGATGACACGGTACATCATGCCGATTGAAACATCAAATGAAGTCTTATTTGACTTATTGACACATGAAGTTCATTATGAAGAAATCGTAGATGCATATTTCTCCGGCTTTATCATATTATATGAAGGGCACTGACACTGGAAAACGATGGTTTTTCAAATGTGAATAAGCTATATTGTAAGCTTACGACCATCACTTTGACGTCAACAGCCTGAGATGCTGATTGTCGAAATTCAAGAGTTGAAGGATTCGTTGAATCAACCTTGATACATGTGTTTTGATTGATAAATTGTTGATCCATGGTTTTTCCCCAAATCTAGAAAAGCTGGCACACAAGTTGTTGCCAATGTCTTGAGGAAAGCATCTGAGCAAAGAATTGCTAGTTGTGCCATCAAGCATCGAATTCCATGAACAGCAAAGCCGAGTGAGTAAATCAGCCACTCTAGCTAATTGCCCGTCATTCCTTCCAGGTTCATGACAAGAGACAATTCATCAAAGTCATACATCAATGCATAAGTCACATGCATGGTTGCACAGTTTGTATCCGAATGCAACCCCATCAAGGTTAAGCATCTTGACAGTAACTATGGCCAACCAAAAGCCTTCCTGTCTTCGGATATCCTGAGTATTCTCATTTCCAGTTCCATTATGGACTAGGAAGCATCATGACTGTGCCTCGCCAGGACACTAATCCTCAAAGCCGCACACTTGAGGCGAGCCTTATGAGACAGTGACCTTTGGCTTGTGGGGCGTCAACCCCTTATCAAATCCTGAACACTTGTTAACACCTGGATAAATTTAACATGATGCAACTTAAGTGGGATTATAAGTTCCACATAATCATATTGTTTACGTATGCTGAAGGCATAACTGCCGCATATGATCACAATAGGTCGCAGCTTCTATAACATTGTGACTTCTGAGTCAAAAGCTGATAGCCAATGACTTTTGCCAATAAATGCCGACCTAAAAATAATCAGGCCGTGGAAACATATACCCAAGAGGTTTTCATCCATCGGTCGTATAAATATATCAGGGCTGCATCCCAAGAACTGCAGGGCTGCATCCCAAGAACTGCGATGCATCTTCGGTGCAATGGGCTGCAACCCGAGAACTGCAGGGTTATATCCCTAACATTTTTTACCCTGCATCAAATTGATATGACAGGAGCAGGAATTGATCCTTCCTTGCTAAGGTGTAGTGAGCCTTGTGTAAATCATACCCTTACACAGATACGCATATGCGGGTACCAATATCCGTGGATAAATAAAAAACTGCTAAATGCTACCTTTGCCAAAACCGTGGTTTGTCATCGGATTCTTGGCCAGTCATCCGAAGCTACCGGAGATAATGACTGAGGTAGAAGGAGTTGTGATCCTAAGTTGTGCTTGACAAACATGACTAAATAAATTTCACATTAGTACGTGGCGAATCCATTCTCACTCATCGCGATAGATGTTCGTCAAAGCGTGCGTACTGGACAAAAATATTGAGGAGTTGAGCAGACCGGTTAAGGATTATAAATCCAATTCCGTTAAGCAGGGCCACTCCGTTTGCATTAAAACAAGCCCCTTTGTTCGTTTATTATCGAAATCGGGCTCCCCATCACCGCCTAGGATCCTCCAAAGTAGCTTAAGGAGGGGAGGAAGAGTTGGGTGCACTATATTAGGCCGAGAATCGTTCGAATATAATTCGTTATAATCGTGGGATCATCGATCGCGCAAAGGCGACGACGGCTAGCGCAAATAATCCGTAACGTAGACTTCGGATGCTTTGAATCGTCTAGCACATACATGATAACGTGTGGATCAATCAGTAATCCAGCGTAGGATTGTATCGCGAAAACGCTCTTCATTGAACCTTGGAACGTCACTCAACGATACGATTTCCGGAAAGGTGGGCTACATCCTAAGGACTGTATGGCTAAATGCCTAAGGTGAGGGACTAAAGTGGACTCAGTTCCCCCCAATAACCTAAAAACACCATGAGGGACGCCTCAAATCGGTGTAAGAAGACTGGTACCAGCAAGAAGCGACAACAACAAAGACATTAAAGACATATACAAAGGTATGCCCGTTGTGAGGTCACAACTCTCTTAAGAGGGGAGATCTGTCAGGGTTATGACCGATGACATATGTGTCATACATGTCATACGTGTCATACCTGTCATGTCATACCATGTCATGTCATGTCATGTCATATATTATTATGACAGTCGGTCGTGTCATATATTATTATGACAGTCGACAGTATGGTCGATCATGACTGTACAGGTCGAGTCGCGTCATACATTTATGACAGTCGATCATGACTGTACAGGTCGAGTCGCGTCATACATTATGACAGTCGTCAGTACGGTCGACTATGACATGTACAGTCATACCATTTGTCATTCACTCACCTTGAGTGACACCTGTCATCGAGAGGCCAGGTTGTGGCATCGAAATGGCAAAGCAAGATGAAGTCTTGAAGAACCGAAAGTGTTCGGAGAAAACTCATCTTCGCTTCTAGCATGTTCTGAACAAGCATGCGAGTATCATATGGCTTATTCGTTCAGCCGATACTGATTGTTCAACCAATGCCTTGGGTTCACAACCCAATTGTGGTGGCATCTATGAGATGCGGGGCATTGCGTAAAATGAGGTAGCGTTGGGCTACAGCAGTCACTTCTGAAGAAGCACTGCACTCATATCCACACAGACGCTGCGTGAGCTATTAACGTTCCATAATAGCCTCGCTATATATCATATATCATATCGCTTCTAAGCGAACCCCTATCAAAAACAGCCTTACCCGTCCGAGGACGAGGCGGAGGGCTCTGCGGGCAATTTCGACATCGGGGGTTCCTCAATTTCTTCCACGCATGATTCACCACCGGCTTCGGAGGCCGAGGATTACTGCATTGTCACTTTACTTCGAGCTGGCCAACCAGTTCCAAGCACCTCTAGTGGCTGAGCAATGCCTGCACCGTGCCTGCCTAGAAATTAGCTTGTTTTGGCTTTTCTAGATGTGCGGATGAGCTCTTAAATTTGAGCTGTGTTTAGGGTTTTAGGCACTGGCAATTGTATATAGCAGACTTTGCTGTGAGCTGGGACCGCCCTGACCGAGAGTACAGCCCCCCACAAGTGCTGAAGTTTCCTCCTGAAGATGAGTAGGGAGTTTGTTATCAGTTTCACACACCTAGCTCCGGTCACCACCCTAGGTGGTGTGCTAGATGTGACACAACGACTCTCACAACTGTCACATGTCACTTCCTATAGTAGGCTGGGTGACCGTCACAAGTAGGTGCGAAACAACCGTTAGGTATTTATGTTTACCTTTGTTATATCAATCCACACTTTATCGTTCTGATTGGAAAACCCTCAACTCAGGGTTTATTTCTCAACTATATAGATATATCAGCACTACTATATATCTAGCAAGCTTGCAATAACGATACGAGAAGTAAATCTCCGAAGAGCGCAACCATGCAAATTATGTCAAATTTTACGTGTAGGCTCAGGCTTGGTTGATGCTATTTTGCTTAAAAATGTTGCCGGGTGTTTAAAGTGGGTCGTGCCGTCAGCAGATCCCCGCTGCTTGGACCGTGAGAACGTCTAGAGATATCTGATCAGCTAAATGAACATGCACGGTGAGGATCTGAGGAAATATAAAGCACATTCTGTAATACTATTAGTGGTCGGGGTAGGGGCTGTGTTTAAAAAAAGAAGAAGAAGAAGAAGAAGAAGAAGAAGAAGACTGACATTGTAGTTCAGAAATTTAGATTGATGTCCCGATTTTGGAGACAGCGCGCAATTGTCTCGGGGAAGCTGAAAGGATAGAAATGGGATGCACACCGGCTGGTTTGATCCTTTTTACTTCCGGGTGTACCACATGATTGTATAAGCCGTTAAGCGTACTATATATGTTTTAACCAAACACCGTGGTCTGCTATGCAGCCAGGTTTGAGTAGTCGAGGTTAATATTTTCGTCATCATATCGATAGCGGGTTGGTAACATCCTGTGATGACGAACAGAGTCGGTGGTATAGACCCCATAGGGGTTGCCGACATCGAAGAACCAATGATGCTCGATCGATAACACAACGTTCGTTAGGAATGCCCGCCACAGAATTTCGAGCATTCTGAAATTTTGCTTGTACATTATTCCATTAGAATAATTTGTTTATCTTAATTCCTGTGCTAGTCTTGTTTGTATATGTCACCTGTTTGTTTGGCGTACCATCCCTCGTGTCTAGTACCCTTCGGGGTCTTGTTATTAGCCTACGGATAGAATTCTAGTTCAATTGTACATTTAGCACCTAGCACATTTCGGTGTGATACTCAGTTATTATTTGCCACCTTTCTACATCAGTATGTTATCACTTGCCACTTCAGCATAATATTCGGTCTATTATCACTTGTATATAGTATCAGACGTGTAGTGTCGGCGTCGTGTCGGCGAGCCACAGGTCACAGTTCGGGCAGTTCCCCCAGTTCCTCCAAGCTGAACTCTTCAGATGAGGTTGTCGATAAGTCGTCCATGAGCAGTGCCTCCGTGCAGACACTGACCATGAGCTCTTCCCAAGGATCAAGCGCACCGCTTGGAAGGTCGTTAATTGGGCTTCCTGCCAAAGTCTCGGACCGGTCCTCGACGTTGCAGTTCTCTAGGATGCAGTGCTCCGATGAATGCAACTCCACGGCGGAGAAGGAGGCAGCCTCAGCGGAACTCGAGACGTCGGTGCACACAGGTGTTGAGACGGTCCCGGCGAGGATTGAGGCATCGGTGCACGTAGGTGTCGAGGCAGTGACGGTGGCGGATGAGGCTGGAATTGACGTGTGCCAAAGGAGGTTTTCTCGCGCAGAGCCCTTCTCGCGCTTTTGGACTTTTCCAAGCACGGTCGGGTCGGTTCGAATCTCAAGCATCAAGTCTATGATGTCCTCGTTCGCCGCATAATAGCAGACACCGAGGTAAACACGAAGTGCATACTCGTCTTCAAGATCGAGCAGCTCTGCAAGCCATAAAAAACTGCTTCCTCAGCAGCGACGCTCGTAGACGTTCTTGTCTCAAGGTAACGGTGTCACACACCCCACAACGCCGAGGAAAGCTGAGAAAGGCGCCAAGTCGAAGGCAACACTCACCAGTCAATTTTCTCTGCCATCTTGTTCGATCTCCTTCCACGCGAGGGCCCCCGAGAACGCATATCTGACCGAACTTCTCACATACCTGCGCCGAGACAACGAAGTTTAGATGCAAACTGCAGTTTCAACCGTCCCAAACCACAAACTCCTTGACTCTGCCGACGCACCCGTGCATGTGAATGAGCACAGAATATCTCGAAGGTCTTGTCCCGGAAGTGTTTGCTCTCCATCGCGAGCTCACACATACGTCCGCTTTCTCCAAACTGCACGGCCAAAAGAGGACGGATAACGTTCCAAATGTGGGTGAGGGTGAGCTTTTCTTGGTGAACTTTCGGATAGTCTTTAGTCTTCGCCTGAAAGTAAACAAGAAGGTCTGTAAGCACTTTTGGTAGCTGGACAAAGATAGCGTGGTCGCATCGAGAGGTAAACTCAAGTGAGCAACAAGGAGCTGGAATGTGGAAGCCACACCTTGCGGATACTTGGCTGGATGTTGGGTACTGCACAAGAAGGACACTGGGGCACAAGAAGGGCACAGCGGACCATGTTTTTTCAAGAAGTATTTCAAGGACGCGTTCACTTTAATAATTTCTTCGTGAGTGATTGCGGCGGAGATTTCTGTAATGATTGGGTTTCGAGACATCTTGCGTTTTAGCGCCATCGCTGTTCGCTGAGAATCACGAACAAAAAACAAGAGCTGGTCGTTGTGTTTTTGGTTTTTGGTTTCGGGTTTCGGGTTTCTTGCATCTTGGTTTCTGGTTTCTTGGCTTCCCAGCGCGCAGGCGAGCATTCGGCGCTCGCGAGAAACGCATCGAGCTCGAAGCTGATGCCCCGCGCCGGATATGTCGCACCCGTTCTCCCGTCCTAAGCATCCCGTCCTAAGCGCTCGACGGTCGCGACAGCTCGCGATCCTGAATCTGACCTGCTCGTCGGTTTTCTGAATTACAGAGCTCCGCGATTTAATCGGGCATTTCCAGCATTTTTAATGCCGCGGTAAATTCGGCCGCCATTCGTTTTTCCGTAAAATCTGTCATACTGAGACACATTACGTCTGTATGATAGCGCTTGACACACACTCGTGTTACCAGTGAGACACTCTACGTCCAGAGAGACTTTACGTCTGTTAATGAAGGGAAAGGGAAAGGCAAAGGGTTTAAGATTTAGCGGCAGTAGGAATAGTTTTCAGAAGCATATGAAAAGTATTCTAGTGCTTCTGAAAACTATTCCTACTTCTTCCATATCCTAAACCCTTTGCCTTGCCTTTTACTGCTGCACGCGACCGGCAAGCATCTTTGAAACTTCCGAGTTTCAAAGATGCGTTTTGTATTTTGGGTGCACCCTAAAATTACAAAACAGCCGAGCGCTTCCCGTTTGTGCGGGATATTCACATGTATTCCATGGAATATTTCATATGAATTAACACACATGCACACGCAGGGGAAACCCTCGGCTGTTTGGCATCTTTGGGTTTGGGTTTGTGTTCGAACCCAAACCCAAACCCAAAACATCACCTGCCTTAGAAATAAATTGCGCGTTGGGCGCACAAGTAACTTGAAGCCTTGAGCTTCAGGTAACTTAAAGATATATCCCTTGGCAGTATTTGTGCCAAGTTTCGTGCTCTAGGACGCACGGGAAGCCCTCGGCTGTTTGGCATCTTTGCGTTTGGGTTCGAACCCAAACCCAAACCCAAAACATCTGCCTTAGAAATAAATTGCGCGTTTCGCGCACAAGTAACTTGAAGCCTTGAGCTTCAAGTAACTTAAAGATACGTATCTTGGCAGTATTTGGGCCAAGTTTCGTGCTCTATGACGCACGGGAAGCCCTCGGCTGTTTGGCATCTTTGGGTTTGGGTTCGAACCCAAACCCAAAACATCTGCCTTAGAAACAAAATGCGCGTTTCGCGCACAAGTAACTTGAAGCCTTGAGCTTCAGGTAACCTAAAGATATGCATCTTGGTAGTATTTGTGCCAAGTTTCGTGCGCTAGGACGCACGGGAAGCCCTCGGCTGTTTGCCATCTTTGGGTTTGGGTACGTTGGAACCCAAACCCAAAGGCAAAGGCATAGGACAGTTTCGTAGATACTGTCCCGATGCCTTCGCAACCTCGCATGGTAACTCATATTGTAATGAATATTCAACACTTAATTTGAATTTTGATATTTTAGGGTGCACCCAAAATACAAAACGCATCTTTGAAACTCGGAAGTTTCAAAGATGCTTGCCGGTCGCGTGCAGCAGTAAAAGGCAAGGCAAAGGGTTTAGGATGTGGAAGAAGTAGGAATAGTTTTCAGAAGCACTAGAATACTTTTCATATGCTTCTGAAAACTATTCCTACTGCCGCTAAATCTTAAACCCTTTGCCTTTCCCTTTCCCTTCATTAACAGACGTAAAGTGTCTCTGGACGTAAAGTGTCTCACTGGTAACACGAGTGTGTGTCAAGCGCTATCATACAGACGTAATGTGTCTCAGTATGACAGATTTTACGGAAAATCGAATTTATCGCGGCATTAAAAATGCTGGAAATGCCGGATTAAATCGCGGCGCTCTGTAATTCAGAAAACCGACGAGCAGGCCAGATTCAGGATCGCGAGCTGTCGCGACCGTCGAGCGCTTAGGACGGGATGCTTAGGACGGGAGAACGGGTGCGACATGCGCCGGATGCCGATCGTGAACTGCAGGCAGCAGACGAGAGGCATTTTTACACGCACACGACAGAGACAGTCGAGTGCGAGTGGCCATCCATGCATGGCCCCTATTGCCTATAGTGCCTATAGTAGTTAATAATAGTAGCTATAGATGTACTCCCTACTGTCTCAGTGAATTCTTTTCTAACTCTTCGGGTTTCGGGTTTCCTGGTTTGTGGCGAGCAATGCATCGCCGAGCATTCGGCGCTCGCGAGAAACTATCGAGCTCGAAGCTCAAGCTGATCGTGATGCTGATGCCTGAGGTCAGCCTGAGTCAGCCCTGAGTGCTGACTGCAGAGTTTCTCCGAGCGCGGCCGCTGCGCGGCCTGCGACACGCGAGGGTCGACGTTACTGTGTCCACAGTTGATCGAAGAGGCTCGGAGAAAGTTAAACCCCAAGTCTATTTTAGTCCATAAGCTCTGGGGACAAGAGAAAGTTGATGCCCGATCGTGAACTGCATGCAGCCATGCACGATGCAGGCAGCACGCGACGATGCGAGTGGCCGGTATGGCCCCAAGCGAAGGGATGAACTAGTTTGGCCCCTACGCTAGCCATAGCCCCCCTACCGCTACGTACCGCTACGTGTCACATCGTGTCACAACCGAACGTCGATTTTTTCATCTATCGTTAATCGTATGGAACCAAGGTGACATGCGCGAACGCGCTCAGAGCCGAGAGCGGTTGTCTCAGACGAGAGACAACCTCACGTCAGACCCCCACGCCCAGGTTTGAGGTTTTCTCAACGAAACGTTGCCAGACAAACGTGAGACAGAGAGTGATCTGCAAAGGGGATATAACTGTACGCGACTCCCTTGAGGAAAGCATGCAAGTTTAAGATACCTCACTTTGGACGCCGTTGTAGCTGCAGATGAATGCCTCGAACGAATCGCATCAGCTGTGGGAGTTCGCGGCGCTGAGAGAGCGTTGTATAAGGCGCCGTGGATGAACACATATGTCACTTACCAAGCAGCTTCTGTGGGTTATCCTCGCATGTTTTCATGCGGTTGAAAGTTCTGAGAAGCAGAGCATCGAGATATCGCTTTGCCAGCGTGACGAACAAGCGAGCTCAGGATCGGAGAATAACTCAACCGAGGTTGAAGCTGATAATATCTACATCTACTCCCAAACTTTACAGCGTATTGATATTATCCATCGAGCCTTGGCAAGTGTGGACTTGGATGGCTCTTTTTTACAAGGATGGAGCGTGAATGTGTCTGCCATCGACTGCCAATGCATAGCTCCGCTTCACGGAGCAGAAGAAGTCGCGCCTCAATACGGTGAGATAAGCTTTGAACACAGAGGCGTGACGGAATACGATGAAATCACCTTTCAGAACAGATATCACGTGATAATTGGAGGCTTGTGCCAAAGGAGGCTGCCCGACAATGTTACACGTTTGCAACAACAGCTTTCTTGGAAGGTATGGTTTCTCTTTCCTCTCAGGGATCATAGTTTAATATCAATCCACGGGCCCGGAGGGGTCATACGGTCGTCTGGGAGCTTGCGGTGAGGCTTCAACGTGTGTGGCCGCAAGGATTGGCAGAAACGCAAGGGACTCTTGGAATGAGATACAGGCGTGAATCGCGTCCGAACTTATTGTGACGACCTCCCTGATGAACTGCTTTGCACAGCACGTTGAGGTTAATTTTCACTTTACATTATTTCCTAGCACTCGTGTTCAGTGCTTGTCGGAGGGGAAAATAACGAATAGAAGCATCTTGTGCGCTATGCGTGTCAGCCATATCGGAGGCTCGATTTTGGTAGACAGACGAACGTCACGGCGTCACCCGCTGCGCCCTGGCCGTTTGATAAGCTACCAAGCTTTGGAAAACCCTCTTGTCTCTGGCGCCAGCTGACTTGTCGTACGCCGAATCAGTCTTGCACATGAGATGCAGATTATCAAAAGAGCCTAGAACATATCTCTGTTCGCATGTTATCGTATTTTTTAAGCATTTCTCATCAGCATCTCTTGCCAGTACCCGTGTGTTGCCCAGCAAACAGTGCAACACGGGATCCGCGAAAGGCTGCGGTGGGGAACGCGTGCTGAAGCTCTCTGTGTGCCGTCAGATATCTCCCGGCTGCACCTCCGCCTCTCCGTCGTTCAGCAACCGCCGCAGTGAGTACCGCCCCACTGCGGCCGAGTCCAGCTGTGCGGGTGAGCGTGTAGGAGGTGCGATCGCGGCGCAGACGGCGGGTGTCTCCTCGGGTCCGCGCCGCGCCGCGCTTTTCGTCGATTTAAGCGACCACGGCCAGCTCCTCGCGCAGGCGATACAGCCCCACGCAGAAACTTCCAACATCCTGCTCCAACCTGTCCTCCCCCGCAACGTGACTGACCTGCCGACCACCGACGCAGTTCTTCGCGATCTCGGCGCTACCAACTCGACCCTTATCATTCTCAGTTGCACTCCAGCCTCCGCCCGACAGCTCCTCGAGCGAGCCAGCACCCACGAGCTTCTACACGGCGGCCGCACTCCTGCCACGTGGCTACTCGACGAGTGGAGCTCTGCAGAGCTTCTGCTGCGCGGCGCTCTGAGCGGGCTCCACGGCGTGGAGAACGTGGAGGGCCTCCAGCGGATGGCGGATATGGGCCCCAGTGGCATCAGCTTCGTCGCCGACTGGGACCCCATACACCCCGGCTTCCTCCACGACCACGGCGCGCCGCGCAACCTCTCGGATCTACAGTCTGTCCTGCTAAGCGACACAGCGTACGCGTTGGCACATGCCATGCGGGCTGTCGGGGGTGCCTCTCCGGCATGGGGCTCCGCGGGCGCTCTCTCGCTTCCGCTCGGAGAAGCCCTCCAGCGGGTTAGCTTCCCCGGGGCGACTGGCCACGTCAGCTTCGTGCCGGGGGGCCGTATGCGGTGTGGGGGTGAGGTTTGGCGGGTGCGAGGGCTGCCCGCGTCGGACGGCGGAGGGCCGGTGCAGCGCCTCGCGCTGTTACACGCTGGCGGTTGTGGAAGCGATAAGGCGAAGGCGAAGACGCATGCTGACGGCAGATCCAAGATCGCAGGCGATAGCGAGGTCCACGTCAGCGGGTCTCCTGATGCAGCGCGCAGGGGCAGCGCGTACCATCTTCCGGCGCAACGAGGCTCGGGGGAGGCAGGCGGAGTGCACACTGCAGATGGCGGAGGCGAGGGTGCCACCGTGACCGAGCAGCGGTCCACAATGGCGACAGGCTCAGTGCATGGAGTGACAGCTGAGCCAGGGAGGCAAAGTGGTCGGCGGAGGCGCTTAGCGCAGGGTGCGACCCGCAGCCGCCAGCAGCCCACCCTTGCTGGGATAACGGGGCCGTGACGGGAGTGGCCGCGAGAGGGATTATGGTGGGGCCGTGACGGGAGTGGCCGAGAGAGGGATGGTGGGGCCACGTGAGCGGGAGTGGCCGAGAGAAGGATGGTGGGGCCGTGGCAGGAGTGGCAGCGGAAGGATGGTGGGGCCGTGACGGGGTGGCCGAGGATGGTGGGGCCGTGACGGGGTGCCGCGAGAGGGTAAGTGGGGCCGTGGCCCGGGGTGGCCGCGAGAGGATGGTGGGGCCGTGGCGGAGGTGGCCGCGAGAGGGATGGTGGGGCCGTGAGCGGGAGGAGTGACGCGCGAGAGGGATGGTGGGGCCGTGACGGGAGTGGCCGGGAGAGGGATTATGGGCAGGGCCGTGACGGGAGTGGCGGAGAGAGGGATGGTGGGGCCGTGGCTGACGGGAGTGGCGCGAGAGGGATGTTGGGGCCGAGAGACGGGAGTGGCGCAGAGAGAGATGGTGGGCCGTGACGGGAGTGGCCGAGAGAGGGATGCTCGCGCTTTGCTGTGAGGATGGAGGGACATGCTATGAATTTTTTTGGACTTGCCGAGGCGTGGCCGATGAATATTGTGGTCGGTGAATATGGTGGTCGGTGAATATGGTGGTCGGTGAATATGGTGGTCGGTGACGGTGCGGCGCTTTGCAGAGGGTTCAGAGGCCACCGGCTCCCCGCCGTCGGAGTGCATAGTGCCCTGCACTGAGGCGAGTCTGCACACCATGACCACGGAGGAGTGCATCGCCTCAGGCCCGGCGAACAGCCGCGTCAAGGCGAACTGCCTCGGGTACCGGGAGTACCTGCAGCCAAATACTTGTTTTCCTGGAGAGAGAGCTGCGCCACGGGTTGACGAGGCAGGCCAGCAGGTGACGGTGACGCTCGAATATAACAGCTGGCTCACACAGAATCTCGTCACGGAGCTCGCCGCCATCTACCTCACGGAGCGCTTCGGCGTGAAAGTGATATTCCTCGATATCGCAAGTACTGGTGGGCCGCAAGGCGGGGTCTTTCGTGTCGGCACAGAGGTGAGCGACGCCATCCTCGAGTTCTGGCCGAGAGGCAAGGAGGCAGGTTTGGGCCCCACCCACCCCTGCTGTGCACCACCGCTTGCTGCAGCACAAATGGAGCAAGGCTGATTGAGCATTGTCTCCAAACTCGCGCCCGCAACTCTCTCCGTGGCTCGAGGGAGCGCCCACAACTCTCTCCGTGGCTCGAGGGAGCGCCCACAACTCTCTCCATGGCTCCGGAGCGCCACAACTCTCTCCGTGGCTCGGCGCCCGCAACTCTCCGTGGCTCGAGGAGCGCCCACAACTTCTCTCCGTGGCTCGAGGAGCGCGCACAACTCTCTCCCGTGGCTCGAGGGAGCGCCCCCTGGCTCTCTCCGGTGGCTCCCGAGGAGGCGCCCACAACTCTCCGTGGCTCGAGGAGCGCCCACAACTCTCTCCGTGTGGCTCGAGGCGCGCCCACGGCGGCTCTCTCCGTGGCTCGAGGAGCGCCCACAGCTCTCTCCGTGGCTCGAGGAGCGCCCCACAACTCTCTCCGTGGCTCGAGGGAGCGCGCACAACTCTCTCCGTGGCTGGAGGGCGCGCCCACAACTCTCTCCGTGGCTCGAGGGAGCGCCTTGGTGCAGATGTTGTACTCACGCAACTTGGCGTTCTTGACCTCATTCGGGTACTTCGAGTTCTTTCGGATTTTGTGGAAGTCCGGGGGCACGTTCGAGTCACGACATCCAATGTAGCAGCGCTCTGGGGTGTGCCACATGCGCGTGAAGCAGTACTTGCACTGCTTGTCCTTGGAGGCGTCAGGGGGTGGAACTTTGTTGTAGGTGGACTTGTCCCTCTCAGCATTGTTAGCCTCCCTTGGTGGGAGGCTAACAATGGAGACCAAGGGAGGCTAACAATGCTGAGAGGGACAAGTCCACCTACAGCAAAGTTCCACCCCCTGACGCCTCCAAGGACAAGCAGTGCAAGTACTGCTTCACGCGCATGTGGCACACCCCAGAGCGCTGCTACATTGGATGTCGTGACTCGAATGTGCCCCCGGACTTCCACAAAATCCGAAAGAACTCGAAGTACCCGAATGAGGTCAAGAACGCCAAGTTGCGTGAGTACAACATCTGGGCCAAGTGTTGCTTGAGCGAGCTGGGGAGCGCTCGGGCATGTGTGTTGGAGCCTTCTGGACTTAGATCCTATATCGACTGTGCATAGCAAACCTCGAAGTGACCGAGGCTCGTGCCACATTCTCACCGTTAAGCCATTCAACTCCCCCTTCGAGGGCGCCCGCCTGATAGAGTGCGCCCAGTGCGCTCGGATGTTTCCCGCTTGCGCCTCCCTCGTGTGTGAGCGCCTTTGGCCATCAGCAGAGAGCTGTTGACGATGCAAGGTGGGCGCAGAGTTGACCGAGTACGTGATTCAGAAGAACCTCGTGAATACGGTGAACCTGGGTTACATCGGCACCTCCGACCTGTACGCCGGGGATTGGAATGCGGAGAAGGATCCAAGTGTGTACTGGGACTACTATGGGGAGTACACCAAGTGGAATACCACAAAGCAGCTCAGCCGTGCCTATATCCCCTCGGCCTCCGAGACGGGGGGTAGTGTCAACCTCTCGACAGGAGAAGTGCTGTCGACAAATCCGTGTGTGGAGGGCTTCTGTTCTTTTAATGCCTTCTACCCCCAGGTACTTCTTCGCATTTAGGGTTTCGGGTTCTTTCCAAGTGACGCGTCATTCTTTCCATGTGACGCGTCATTCTTTCCAAGTGACGCGCGGTTCCTCGGTGTCCTCGCATCACCTGCATTGCACGGCGCGTCTCATCCTCCTCGCACAGAGGCGTTCTCGATGTTGTCAAGTGACGCTCGCTCCCTTCTAGCCCCCCCTTGCCGCGTGGATGTGTGAGGCGCTGTTCCAGCCTAAAGATGCGATTCGCTGCCCACCACCCAGGCATCGGAGGCTGGGTTGGAGCCGGTGTGCCCATACGACAATCTGACGGGGCACTCGGAGTGCCACGAGCTGATCCTGATCGACCCGCTGTGGGAGAACAGCTACTTCGAGACGATGGTGCTCCATCATCGCATGCGCCTCATGGCATACTACGCCGGCGAAACGAATATCGAGGCCATTCTGCTGGATCACCAGCTCGCCGGCACCCCGGCAATCTTCTACTGGTTCAGTCCGGACCCGATGCACTTCCGGGTTCCGTGCCAAAAGGTGCACAGGGCCTTGCCATCGGTGCCCCGCTTGGGCAGCCACTCCCTGCTTCTGCACGCTCTCGTCGCCGGCCAAACCATCAGTGGATGGCGGCTCTGTTCACCCTCCAGAGCTTCTTTGCAACTCGCCGCTGAATCTGCTGGTTGATATCTGATCGATATGCGCGTGGCAAAACTTTCCTTCCCTGACGGCTGGTCTCGGTGCACACTGTGGGCGCAACACGAGCCCTGACTGCTGCTGACTGCGAGCAAAGATATCACGACACCGCGCCCCGCCCCGTGCTTGTGTTGTACGCGCAGTTCGTGTTAGAGATGCTTGGGCCGACTTTGGCTTACCTCATACCACTTCGCTTTGCTTACTTACTTCAGCATCTGCCAGGGCCCTCCTCATTGGCG
Organism: Cymbomonas tetramitiformis; assembly: GCA_001247695.2. Lineage (NCBI taxonomy): Eukaryota > Viridiplantae > Chlorophyta > Pyramimonadophyceae > Pyramimonadales > Pyramimonadaceae > Cymbomonas > Cymbomonas tetramitiformis. Next base: position 32,975 of record LGRX02003291.1, read on the forward strand.
TGGTGGTGCGGCCATGCGATGCATTTACTGGTTCTTGCTACGGGGGGAGACGGCCCTCCATGGCAGGGAGGCTTCCCGAGGGCAGCGTGCCGGCAGGGAGGGGTCCAAGCTCTCGGTGAGGTTGATGTAGAGGAACGCGCGGGGAGATGGGGGTTTTGGCCAGATTCACCTACCTGACAGGGGCGTCAGCTGCGAGGGGACCTTACTCAGCAGCAGTGCCGCGTGCAAGACTCGCATGCAGAACCTGAAGATCGTGATCAACAAGAGGATGCTGGCCAGCCCAATCCTGAAGCCTGTGGCGCTGTTCCTCGCGGACATGTCGCTGAACCAGGGGCAGATCGAGAATCTTATCTCGTTCCACGTGGACGGGCGGGGCGCCAACACCACAGCGTGGGCCGCGGCATGCGAGTGGCTCCGGCAGACACCGAGCTTCACGCAAGAGATGGATCATCGGGTGGAGACCTCCACTTGCGGGGGGGGCTTCATTTCGGAGCAGGGGTTTTGCACGACCTGCCGCCAGGGCGAGGTGGTCATGAACTCCACCTGCGTACCCTGTCCGCCAGGTCAGACTCGACACCACCCTTGCCCGGTGGCACTTCCAAGTACACACCCAAAGGCTCGGGGTGCACCATGCCACCGCCTGAGTCCCTCATCCCGGCACCGCGCCCGCCTTGATCAAGATCCTCCAGGGTGCCCTCCCGGCTGCGGACTCGCAGCCCTCTGTTCCCCCACCGTGGTGCAGCTTTAAGTTCCGTGAACGCCATGCGAGTGAGTGTTGGGGACGTTCTGTGCCGTTGGATCCACACAGGCCACTACCAGGGGACGAATCATAACGGAGACCTCGCGTGCTTCGCGTGCGAGCCCGGGACCTACCAGGGCTCGAGCGGGAAGACTTCTTGTTTGACCTGCGTACCCGGCTTCTACGCCGCGGAGCCCGCTGCCTTGGAGTGCACCCCGTGCCCGCTCAACACCTTCGGCCGCGTGTCCGACGTGGACGAGTTCAAGCCCACGAGCAGCCTCTCCTGCGTCCCCGTTGCTGGCTACTACGGCGAGGCTGGCAACGAGGCCACCATCTGTCCCGAGGGCGCCTCCTGCTGCATGTGCCTTCACTGCGACAGCTGGCAGGTGCGCGCTCCTGTTGCATGCGCCTTCACTGCGACAGCTGGCAGGTGCGCGCTCCTGCTGCATGCGCCTTCACTGCGACAGCTGGCAGGTGCGCGCTCCTGCAGCATGCGCCTTCACTGCAACAGCTGGCAGGTGCGCGCTCCTGCTGCATGTGCCTTCACTGCCACAGCTGGCAGGTGCGCGCTCCTGCTGCATGTGCCTTCACTGCGACAGCTGGCAGGTGCGCGCTCCTGCTGCATGTGCCTTCACTGCGACAGCTGGCAGGTGAGCGCTCCTGCTGCATGTGCCTTCACTGCCACAGCTGGCAGGTGCGCGCTCCTGCTGCATGTGCCTTCACTGCGACAGCTGGCAGGTGCGCGCTCCTGCTGCATGCGCCTTCACTGCGACAGCTGGCAGGTGCGCGCTCCTGCTGCATGTGCCTTCACTGCGACAGCTGGCAGGTGCGCGCTCCTGCTGCATGTGCCTTCACTGCGACAGCTGGCAGGTGCGCGCTCCTGCTGCATGTGCCTTCACTGCCACAGCTGGCAGGTGCGCGCTCCTGCTGCATGTGCCTTCACTGCGACAGCTGGCAGGTGCGCGCTCCTGCTGCATGCGCCTTCACTGCCACAGCTGGCAGGTGCGCGCTCCTGCAGCATGCGCCTTCACTGCGACAGCTGGCAGGTGCGCGCTCCTGCTGCATGTGCCTTCACTGCGACAGCTGGCAGGTGCGCGCTCCTGCTGCATGTGCCTTCACTGCGACAGCTGGCAGGTGAGCGCTCCTGCTGCATGTGCCTTCACTGCCACAGCTGGCAGGTGCGCGCTCCTGCTGCATGTGCCTTCACTGCGACAGCTGGCAGGTGCGCGCTCCTGCTGCATGCGCCTTCACTGCGACAGCTGGCAGGTGCGCGCTCCTGCTGCATGTGCCTTCACTGCGACAGCTGGCAGGTGCGCGCTCCTGCTGCATGTGCCTTCACTGCCACAGCTGGCAGGTGCGCGCTCCTGCTGCATGTGCCTTCACTGCGACAGCTGGCAGGTGCGCGCTCCTGCAGCATGCGCCTTCACTGCGACAGCTGGCAGGTGCGCGCTCCTGCTGCATGTGCCTTCACTGCCACAGCTGGCAGGTGCGCGCTCCTGCTGCATGTGCCTTCACTGCGACAGCTGGCAGGTGCGCGCTCCGCGCTCTGCCAGGACCTTGCCTCCCCCCCAGCATCCAGGCCGCGGCAGGGGCGACCAGCCAGCTTTGCTGCACCGCCCAGGATCTTTCAGGAGGGACTCTTCCCCGCGTGTGCGCTTTTTCTTCGACGCCGAGATTCTCTCCGGCGGCCGCGCGGGTGCTGTGAGCTGATGCCAGCCCCGCGCATTTGGGCGTGCGCCCTCAGATGATGCAGACTCCCCCGGAAAGCTTGCCATCTCCATTCGCTCCGGGGTACCTCCCGCCAACCCCCCCCCCTTACCCTTTGGCAAGCCCCGGCAGTGCTGAGGTGCCCTGGAGCCGCGCGCTCCGCTTGTGGGTGGTTTGGCAGGAGCACTTGTATGGCAGTCGTGAGGAGTGCGACGGAGCGCTGATGGAACGCCTGCAGGACAAGGACGCGGATTTCTGCCCCGCGACCTGTGCGCGGGGGACCACGGTGCCCGTGCCCCTGTCCGGGTATATCCGCTCCGCGCATGACGTGCATGACATGGTGGAATGTCCTCTATCGTTCCGGGCATGTGCCGGCGCCGTTTACGAGTACCACAATAACTCATGGTGACCTCCCCCGCAGCGCTGCCTGACCATCCTGCGTTCCTCCTGCACCTAGCTGGTCGGGTCGCGGCGCGCTAGGGAGGCGTTGCTTGCCTCGACGCTGTCCATCACTGAGGGTCGCGCTGGGGGCGGCCAGAAGGGTGGGGCGGGGGTGGGTTGCATACATAAACGGGGAGAGAGGGGCGGGGTCCACAGGTGGGGTGCCGGCAGCTACGCGGACAGTGGCATGGGATTGAGTCAGGGCTCCTGCAACGCTGGCTATGAGGTGGGCTTGCGCTGCACATTTCTAGCAACACCTGGCGGAGGCGCGGGCTTTTGCACAGCCCCTCCTCTGGAATCCCGCCTGCGGGAGAATCATTCGGACCGCCACCTCATGCTGAATACTGCATAGCTGGCATGCTTCCCACTGCATCGCCGTAGCAGCCAGTGTTGCAGAGGCGGCACTGCAGACCCCTTCCGATGTCACACGTAAGTTGGCCCCAACCATGCCTGGACTCCGCTGTTCGCAAGAGCCTTTGCACGAGTCTCGCCCGATCCGCCTCTTCTCCCTCCAAGCACGCGCGCCTTAACTCCAAAATACGTTCCGGGTCGGCACACTCCGCCTAGCCGCGAGTGGCCGCTGAATTCATTGGCGGACCGGGCGAGACTCGTGCAAAGGCTCTTGCGAACAGCGGAGTCCAGGCATGGTTGGGGCCAACTTACGTGTGACATCAGAAGGGGTCTGCAGTGCCGCCTTTACCTCGTGTGCCGCCCGCTGCATCGCCGGAGCTGGCATGCTGCACAAGTGCGCGCCTGGTGCCTCTCCTCAACGGCCTTCGAGGGTACCTCCCGCCATCCATGTTGGAAGAGGCGGGGGGGGGGGCGCCATGGGCACATTCCCAGCCGCCATGTCCTCGCTGTGGCGCCAGGTTGATCGCGAATGCGCTTGGCAAGGGCGGGGGCGTGCAATACCTTGCCAAGGGCGGGCGCGGGCGGCGCGGAGGCGCAGGGCGAGCTGTGCGGAGCGTGTGCGAGCGGCCACTTCCTGTCCCGCACCAAGCACGTGGCGTGCTTGGACTGCAAAACCACGAGGACCAGAACGGCCCTGACCATTGTGTCGTATCCGGTGATCATCCTGCTTTTCGTGGCGTACGCCTTCGTGAGCGGCACCGCCTACTTCAAGAGCGGCGCCGCGTCCATCCTGGTGGATTTCCTGCAGACGCAGGTGAGCTTCTTCAACTACGATCTGAACTGGCCTCCGCTGGTGCGCCAGCTGCTCAAGGCGCTGGGCTACGCCGCGGTGTTAGATCTGGATCTGCCCGGCACGTCTCCGGGGTGCCTCCTCCCGGGCTACGACTTCTACGCGCTGTGGCGCATCCACGTCCTGCTGCCCCTGTGCATTCCCCTCGGGTTTGTCCTGATCCGGCTGGTCATATATATCATGGGCAACACCAAGTTCCTCGCGCCGAGCACTCTGGAGATCTGGAACGCCTTCACTCTCAATGCTTTCTTCGCCATCTGCTCCGTCATCTACACCTCGGTCATCACCCAGGTTTTCTCAATCTTCCGCTGCGAGGTGTGAACTTTCTTAACTCCCTCCCCCCCAACCCCGCTTCCACCTTCGCTCCAACCCCTCTCTCAGCGTCAGCGTCAGCGTCAGCGTCAGCGTCAGCGTCAGCGTCAGCGTCAGCGTCAGCGTCAGCGTCAGCTCTCTCTCTTACTCCCTCCAACCCGTTTTCCTCACTCTCTCCTTTCCCTCTTTTTTAATCCATCCCCACCGCGCTCTCCCTGGCCCTTTAGCATTTTCTGCCGCCCCCACTGTTCTCGGGCACTGTGTCCTGAGTGACACTCAACCACCAGTCTTGCTTCGACTCGCACTGCCGCAGGCTCTGGCGTATCCCCCAACAGCCAGACTCGTGTATCACCCTACAGCCCGACCGTGTGTAGGGTGCAGGGTGTAGGGTGTCTCACAGCCCGAGTTCAATGGAGTTTCGTTATACCTACTGCTTACCCCCCGGGGCAACCCCTGGCTCAGGGGTAGTGTGACTGTGACTCTCCGTCGCCTACGTCAGAGCGCAGCTCTCAGAGAGCACTGCTCTACACAAAGCGCCACGTGCGAGAAAAGGGGCATCTGCGGCATGCCGACAGAGGCGCTGGCAGCGGGCGCTGCAGAAGTGTATCCCAACCTCCCAACCTCTGCAAGCTGATTGGAGAGGGGAAAGCTGATTGGCCAACCTCCCAATCTCTCCGAGCTGATTGGAGAGGTGAAAGCTGCGGCCAGACAGTGGCCTCGCGTGCAGATCTTGACGGCATGCTCACGGGGCTGCAGAAATATGACGGGGACACTTCCTATCTCTACTCCCACCCCGCGACGCGGTGCTGGACCCAGGAGTGGTGGGCCAACGCGAGCACCCTCGGGTTCCTCGGGATCGCGCTGTACGCCATCGGCTTCCCGGTGGGTGGCACCCTGCTGCTGTACTTCAACCGGCGCCGGCTGAGGGACCCCCTCTTCAAGAAGTCCTGCGGCACCTTGTACATCGTCTACAGTGAAGACTACTTCTGGTGGGAGCTCGTGACCAAGACCAAGAAACTTTTCATCATCGTGATGGTGGTCATCTTCCCTGGCAACACCCCTATCCAAGTGCGCCTTGTGACAGCCCCCTGGCACCCCGAAGAGCCCCCCTGGACAATACTCGTGTTCGAGGGCCTTGCTTAAGGGGGGGGCTTGCCCCGCGAAGAGACCCCTTGTTCACATCTCCGAAGGAAATCAATCAAGAGCCCTCACAAGGAGGAGACGTGAACGCGCCGCTGGGTCTTTGCCCACAGCCTTGCCTTCAAACAGGCGGGGAGGTTTCGTGCGCTTGCGGGGCGGTGCCGCAGACATTCGCTTTGCTCATGCAGCGCCTTGTGCATCCACGTGGGCGAAGCAATGACGGGGGGAATTTACTCGGGCGTTCTTTGTTCCCCCGGTCTATGGATGTCAGTTTCTCAGTGCGCGTGCTACCCGTGCCTTGTGTAGCCTTGCCGCTCTACGACGCCCCCTTGCGCATGCCCTCTTATCCGCCCCCTTCCCTCCGGAAACCCCGGTGCAGGTCTACACGGCACTGCTCGTGCTTCTGATCTGTATCATTTTCGGCTTCTGCTTCCACCCCTTCCACTTTGAGTACAACAACTACCTGGACAGCATCGCGGCGGTGTCCAGCTACGTCACGCTGTCGTCTGGGCTGTACTACTACAGCGACAAGCTCGGGGAGCGTGAGGAGCTCATCATCACGACCGGGCTCTTAGTCTCTCTGATCACAGCCCTCACCATCCTCCTGCACGGCGTTGCAAACGACTTCTTCCACTATTACGCCGCCGATCTGAGCGCGTACCCGTGGATACTGAAAATCATGGAGAGCCGTCCGTTCAAGATCTTCTTCAACTCGGAGGAGGCGATGAGCAACCGGATGCACTGGGCCAAGAAGGACCGGCTGCTGGGCGAGGCGGCGTTCCAGGTCATGGCGCGGAGGGACAGCTTGTTCATCGCCCCGCCCGAGAAGCCGCCGCGGGAGTCGACGCGATCGAAGAGCTCGACCCGGCGTACCTTCAGCAGCATCCGCATCAGCGCCTTGTTTAAAGGTTCACAGAGGCGCTCGTCCTGGTTCCAGAACGCACAAGCGAAGGTAAAGATGCGCGCCGGGGAGCTGGCTCAGCAGGTGCATGTCCCCCCCGCCTCTCCCTTCCGCCTCTACTCGCCGCGCAGCCGACTCGAGGATACCGCGGGCGATGCATTCTTCCGCGGCGATTTCGGTTTGGTGGAATGTACACGCAGAGCAGGCACCTCTGCACTTGCTGCAGGCGCCGTCTCCCGCAGGCGCACGAGAGGGATTGCCGACGTGTGAGCTGCCAGGGGAGAGCCTTGAGCAGGCATCGGGCAAGAACCTGGATGAGATGGAGCCGGCCCAACTGCATCTACTTGCACAGTTCTTCTCGCACCCCGCAGAGCCAAGCGCCACAGGCGATGTGCTTCAGGTTTGAGACATGCCCACAGTCGTCGCCTTGGGCCACTCAAAGGATGCAATCTGCGGCCAGTGGTTGTTGAGTGTGCCAGCTGTGCCACGGTCCCGCCTAGTTCCCGCACGACTCCCTCATCTGCTCGGCTGGAGGCGGGAGGGCTTCCCTTGGCGTGCCTCACATTTGCGTGTGTGGTGAAATGTCACGGCCCCGCCCACAGCTTGGCTGGTAACGCGGTGTGTCCGTTTGATGTTGTCATGCCGGCGATCAAGGGCTTTTTGCGTCTACGTGGGCTTGATACCCTGGCACAGGGCATGGTGGTATCACAATCTTGTACTTGGCCAAAATGGCTCATTGGCCGCTGCTGGAATTTTGAATCATGGCCGCGCCCTGTTCTGCCTTGCCGATTCCTCCTTCGGGCTGTTCGTCGGGCTAACTGGCTTCCGTGTCGGGCGTCACTTAGTGCGTGTACGGCCTTGTTGGTTTTTGCCAAGGGTATCTCACATGACCTTGCTTTGCAGATGGCGAAGAGCGCGAGCAGGCGGATCTACCAGGCTCTTGACAGAGCCATCTTCGATGTGTTCGAGCTAAAGCACACACTCGAGTTGGGGAAGATGAAGCACAAGAGCCGTCGAAACGCGGTAAAGGAGGGGAACAAAGGTGAAAAGGCAAGAGCGGCTAGCTATTCTCCAACGGTAGGTTCAGAAGAATTCACTGAGATCATCTCTGGCATCATCTCTGACCCGTCGGCTCCCCAGCTGCGACTCAAGGGGCGAGCAAAGAGCATGTCAGATGTCGTAGTCGCAACTGAGGAGAAGCAGGAGGACCTCGTGGAGAATAGCCTCGACTCACGTGAAATGGAGATTGCAGAAGATTCAGATGGGAGTGAGCAAATCAGCTCAGATGGTCATGGAGATGGTTGTGAGGCTCGCGCTGGTGAACGCGAGAGCTCAACTAGCGCATCAAGTGATATAGAGTCGAATCCTGCTTGCTCACAAGCTGGCAAACATGCAGATTCACCAGAAACACACAGCATCGCAACACGCAGAGACAGTATTTCATTGATGGAATGCCAATCAGACACTGCACAGTGACGTCTCTGCAGACTTCTTAGATAGATGCAAACAAAGCAGCACACTCAAAACTTGTAGTCCAGGATCGTATAAGCGATCATGGTACCCCTGCTCGTTGTAAGGTCGAACCTGGGCAAATTACTCACTTACTTATTTACTTACATAGTCAATAAAAACTCTATTGTGATTGGCGTACTATTTAGAACACCAATTGCAATGCTACACAATTGCATGGCGTTATATATGATGGATATGGGTGAAAAAACGATTTTTCGATTATGAAATACTGTCTCCACTGCAGCAAGCTACGCGTTTCAACTTATCTTAGACCTGAGCGCCAATACCGGAAACCTGCAGTGCAGCAGGGGATGAGCTCAAGATGGCCCCAGCAAACCATATTCTCTTATTCGACTCGGATTGGCGCATGTGTAGTATATTATCACCGACGGCCCCGCGCCCTACTTGTGCATGTTTTTATTCATTTCCCGGGACAATGGCGGGCGGCTAGCTTCGATCGTCAACCTCGTGCCATTCGCTATGCACCAGTACCACCGCGTGTGGCAGAATATGCAGCCACTCATTGCAAATTTGCCGCACCTGATCTCATCCCACTGCAAATTTGCCGCGCACCGCACCTCACGCTCAGCACCCGCCGCGGCATCGGCGCAGCGCCAGCCACTCACTGCAAATTTGCCGCACCTGATCTCATCCCACTGCAAATTTGCCGCGCACCGCACCTCACGCTCAGCACCCACCGCGGCATCGACGCAGCGCCAGCCACTCACTGCAAATTTGCCGCACCTGATCTCATCCCACTGCAAATTTGCCGCGCACCGCACCTCACGCTCAGCACCCGCCGCGGCATCGGCGCAGCGCCAGCCACTCACTGCAAATTTGCCGCACCTGACCTCATCCCTGCAAATTGCCGCGCACCTCACCTCCTCTCAGCACCCACCGCGGCATCGACGACTCCCGACCACTCACTGCAAATTTGCCGCACCTGATCTCATCCCTGCAAATTTGCCGCACCGCCTCACGCTCAGCACCCGCCGCGGCATCGGCGCAGCGCCAGCCCTCACTGCAAATTTGCCGCACCTGACCTCGAGCATGTCCACGCCGCGCGGCGCATCGACCGCGGCCTGATACAGAGCTCCGAAGTGCGGGCGCGATCGGAGATTCCCCTGCGACGAGGCCCCCACCCCCACCCCCACCACCATCGTCACCGCCGGCGCGCCCCGTCCCGTTCCGTCCTCGCCGAATCGGACCCGGGACGACGAGGAGGGCCTCCGTCGTCGGGGCGACGCACCTCGCAGATGGCCTGCGCGTCGCCGTACACGCCCAACTCCTTGGTGGAGGCCCGCCGACTCGTCCTCAGCTCCGTCCTCTCGAAGAGCTCGTCGTCGTCGTCGGGCGAGATCGCGTACGCGCCTCCGAGCGCCTTGTGGCACGGCGTCTCGTGCGCGGCGCCCGACAGGTCGGTCTGGACCCGATTCAGACGCGAGGGATTGATGGGGATCCCCCGCGTGAAGACGTTCGGCTCCACCTGCGATCGGGCGAAGCGGAGGGGCGGGAGGATGGGACCCTCGGCTCAGATCCTCGGTGATGGTGGCGATGGGGGACGTCCGCCTCGTCACGAGCGGGGAAGGTTTACGGCGAAGGGACGGGCGAAGCGATCCGTCGCACCTCGTACAGGGGTTGGTTCATGACGAAGGTCATCTGCTCGCGGATCTTGGGATTGAGCACCTCGAGCTCGTACTGGTTGGTGGTCTCGTTCCGGTAGGACCGTTTGAGCGCCACGTCCTCCCCGACCAGCCGCGCGTGCACGATTGTCAGAACCGTCTATCTTGCACACCAAATCGAGTAAATTTATCTTTCGCCTACCAGGACAGTTGTGACAATCGTGCACGATTGTCAGTACCAGTTTTTAAATAATAATCTTAAAAAGTTCAACGGAATGCGTGCAGGAGATATCGATGCCACCTCCGGAGTACATCAATAACAAGGACACTCCTCCGAAGCCATTGCGACCTGTGCAGAAGCCAATCCGGCTTTACAGAGAGCTGATGCGCATCTACTCAAACATGGATGCAATCGTAGTGGAGTTTCCATGCGGAACGGCCCCAGCCTCAATTGCGGGTTACATGGAGCAAAGACATGTTCTCAGTATGGACATGGACGAAGCCATTCTGCAACGGGCCAGAGAACGTTACGAAGAAACCCTGGCGAGTGATTTGGAGATCATCGAGGAGTTAAAGAAACCAGTGACAGAAGAGCTCCCTGAAGGAGATAATCTTGAGATTGCTGATCTCGCGGAGATTTTCAATGAGCCGGGAGGAGTGTTAGACCAACCAGCAGCAGCAGGAACAGCAGAGTTCGGCGACGAGGCGGCTTCACTTTTCGCGGGAGCGGGAACGGATATGTTAGTGGAGGACTAATACTGCAGCAGCAAGAGTAGATGCAGGAATGAAAGTACATCTGTTACTAGCGGGCTCCGACCCTAAAACCGAGGGCATGCACGAGAATACTTTGCGGTCTCGCTGAATAATATACAAAATATTGTAATATTACTATCTTGCAGCAATACAATATATGCAAGAAATTTTGCACATCCCCGATCATACATCGTTAGCTATGATAAATCCCCCAAGCCCATCGGTTGTGCTGTCGATTTCATCCTGTTGTAGGGTTCTTCTTGTTAAGGTCATGCGCTGGCTAACTTTGGCATATATACTTTCTTCACGGGGAAACGGGTTGTAATAGGAGCGACCAGAGCGCAAATATCTATCAACAAGGAGTATCGCGCGTGCAGCCAGCCCGCAAGTCTTGTATACATCGGGGAAACGATTTAGAATTCTATCAGTTGCCGGCGAGTTTGATAAGCTATCGATCGCCCACACTCCGGCGTTTGACAGGTCATCATAACGGAGCAAGATACTAATGTTCACCAACGGAACATTGGGCACATGAAGCATGGATACGAACGGGGAACAAGTATCATCGCCACAACGAATCTGCCATTCCAACATGGGAAGTGAAGACGAGTCCGAACTTTCAGTCGAATTGAATCGCACATGTAGAACATGTTCGTTGGTGGACTCGGGCAGTGGGGTTAAAAGGATGGTGTCCAGCGCGAACATTTTCAGGTGGTCCGCAATTAATTTCGGAGACATGCCCATTCCGCGAGGTGTCACCATATCAGGATACTTTTGATGATAAAAGCTCTGGAGGCGTAGCAGGGAGACGTGGGCTCGATTAATTAAAAGACTAAGGTTGCCGTCCTCCATGAAAAAAAATGTAGGCGGTAAGAAGAGAACGGGTGATAGCGTTGCCGCAAGGCACGAGGCCAACACTTAGTGCGGGTTGCGCACGCTCGATTATCGTATCGTTGAACCGTACGCAGACACATCTTATTCGGCACAGATTCCCGAGATACATACATAACGGTTCATTGGATTGGTCAGGCCTGAAAGGAATGTCCCGAACGATTTTTAACAATAAGACGTTGTCTGGAAGATGCATTATGTGTTGAAAGAAAATGACGATTATCCTTCATTGCAACCTCTAAAATAGGCAATACGGACTGTTCTGACAATCGTGCACGATTGTCAGCACCGTGGGTATTGCTAGATATAAATAAGACAGCAATGGATATTATATCACACAACACGAAAAACGTTTGCTATGAGCGACGCTCGCTCCAACTGCTCCAAAAGCTCCGCCATGGGACGGTTCTGACAATCGTGCACGATTGTCAGAACCGTGGGAATTGCTAGATATAAATAAGACAGCAAAGGATATGATATCACACAACCCGAAAAACCATGAACCGGACCCGCCTATGCCTTATCTGCGCGTTGGACCGACAAATTCACTTTGAATCGATTCTCCAAGGCATCCTAATCGAGACACCACGAAGAAGCGACGGTTGCATGTGTATATGGCCTTATATGGATGAGCGAATATCAGCATCACCCAGTTACTGGCGGTATACAGATGAGCTGATATCATCATCACAGAACAATAGGCAAGCAATAAACGTAGATAATGAGAACGCTAACGAATCACGAAGCATGTCATATCTGTGTTATGGGTTCTACAACGATGTCTGCGAATGGGTTGATTACGATTTGCCACCATCACACGGCTACGGAAGTAGCGATGATGGTAGCTGTGTGGAGTATGCAGAGTATGAATAACACATTACTTAGAACATTCGATGGAATATTAGGATAGCAGTATAAGGTAAGACGAACACATAAGTAAAAGTAATGTTAACTTGCAAATAAAGACTAGAAGTTTACACATGCATATCTATTTGCTAGGGACCTTAAGTAATGCAACTTGCAAATATCACAAACATAAATATGTCCTAACGGCAATTACACGACGTTCCATCATCATCAGGCTCAAAACCTTTTGAACATTATCATCTTGCCTCCTTGTTAGAAGCCAAAGTCGTCTTCCATATTCGCCGCACAGTCGCACGCTCCTAAATATTGCTCTATATTTTCACCGCGCTGCTCCGTTAACAATAAATCATTGATCTTGTCCACAGGTATTTTTAGATGTCTAGGCGTCTGCCACTTGCCCGTCCAAGGGTTCCTCGAGGGAAATCGTTCGAGATGCATCAAGGTAAAGAATAGGTAAAACCGAGTACGGCGAACATAACGGTATCCTGCAAATATTTCGTCAAAGTCCCAATTTCCCAAAACGATAGGCCTTTCGCACAAAACATATACGTTTTCCGCCTGACAGTTTACGCAAGGCGTATGACCAAACATGGACACATTCTTTGGCATATCTTCATCATCATCAACGCCAAGCTCCAACCAATTCATATCTAGTGGGGAAGAAAAGATTTTTGGCACAGGAATCTCCAGGAAGGTCTTGAATGCGAAAATAAATGATTAAAACACGCTATGAAACTTCTTAAATAGGCATGGGCGCCAGGTCCAACCCATATTGTACACAAACATATATATTTCCTAACGGCAATTGCACCACTTTCCGTCGTCAGCAGGCTCGGGAATACAGGGGGAACCGATCAACTCGGGAATGAAGTCGGTGGGAACCGGCATTGTCATTGGGGTAAGTGCGCCAGGGACGTATTGCGTTGGAGTGGTAGCATGCCGATGCGAATCCAACAGTTGAAAATATCATGTTTCCCGCGTTTCGCGGATAAACCTCCACTTAGCGTAAGAGGGGTCATGGCTAGGATGCAGCGCAGGATCGACGAACACTTCCTCGCGATATAAAAACAAATTCCAGGATTGGCACACACAGCATTTTTCGTATTCGATATGCATACGTTCAAGCTCAACAAGTGCGTCTTCCATGAAATGAGGAGTATTCATATTGGAGGAAGCGAGTAATGAATGCTGTAATCGCAAGCTAGGTTTGTACTGCGAAAAGAAATGAATACAGGACATGTAAAATTACTTATATAACAAAAAAAAACTTCGAGGGACTTCGGACACGGTTCTGACAATCGTGTACGATTGCCAGAAGTGTCCGGAGGGTATTTTGGGTATGCACTAACCCTGCATGAGACTAAATCGTCGAAATCCGAAAGACAATTGGTCCTCTATATAGGGAGTCATTCTATGGTTGTCTCGGAGAACGTTTTTCGCTATCATAAGCTCCGTCCTTATTTGAGAGTACAAGCTTTTTCCCGTTGAAACGTTCTCCGGTGAGAAATTTGTCCACTCTTATGATTATATATGCAGCAACCTGACACGTCGTGTAGGCAAGGCGGCTGCGGTCGAACACTACGGTATCATTGACTAATGACGCCGTGTTCATGGTATCACACGCCCGCACCCCTTCACGTGACAGGTCTTCGTATCGAAGTAACACACTCATGTCCACCTCGACGTCAAAGGGAGAAGTAACTGGCGCGAGTGGGAGACAAATATTATCGCCACGTAAAAGCATCCAATCCATCACTGGCAGGGACGCATGATTATAGCGCGTGATGACAGAATCAGACCGCACGTGTAAAATATTGTCATAGATCGATGAGCGCTGTGCTGGCCGTGATAACAGCATGGCGTCCAAGGTAAACATTTTAAGGTGTGCGTCAATCAATTTAGGAGACACCGCCCATCCATCGGCACTCACGTACGGGGGATACCGGGTTTGGTAAATGTTCCGCAGACGCTGCAATGATGCGTAACCACTTTATACTAACTTTGCAATACTGTCATCCTCCATACCAAATATGTAGCTAGTAAGGAGCGAACGGGTAATGTTGTTCCCACAAGCTACCAAATCAACACTCAAAGCAGGTTGCGCACGCTCAATGATTATTAGCTCGTTAAACCGAGAGCAGGGACATCGAATGCGGCACAGATCCTTCAGGTACACACTGGCTGGTTCATCAGACCGATCTATTTTACACAGACCTGCACGAAAGATTTTAACAAGGACTAAGTCGGGAAGAGACATTCTTGGACTAGCTTTTCGTGGAGGTGCGTCGCTCAACGGTCAAGCTGAAAATGAAATTCGAAGGTGAATTTACTTGCTTATAAAACATCGCGTAGTTACGGTAAGAGTACGGTGTTGACAATCGTGCACGATTGTCAGAACTGTCCTAGGAGGGATAAAGCGACACATGAGTACAATGCCATATCCTGCATAGCGTGTGTGGTAGATATATCTTGTTCACTGTATACGGTGTTGACATTTGTGCAGAAGGAAGAAGAAGGAAAGAAGGGGGGGTGGGAGCATTCCTTAAGTATGATTTCTTTTGAATTTTCTTAAGTATGGGAAAACGAGGCGTCGACGCGGGCCGACGCGTTACACCTTAAGTATGGGCTTAAGTATAGGAGCCCTATTTTGCGAAATCTTAGAATGTTAAGAATGTTTGGTCCTTTGTCCGTCCGTCGTCCTCCGTCCGTTCCGGTGGACGGGCCAGGTCGGACGGACGGACGGACGGACATAGTGGACCGATATGAATCCCCGGGTCGCAGGGCTGATCATTAGGCGGGTAGTGGGGCAGCGCCCGTCCGGAGGTGCATGGCTCTCTCTGGGCTGGCGGATGGTGTGTAGAAGGGGGCAATGGCCCGGGTGGGGATCGTGGAGAGGCGGATAGAGGAGAGGGGGCAGAGAGGTTGGCCCTGATGGACAGAGCGTGGGACGCGATCGGTGAGACTGACTTCGCCACACAGGATCGAACTAGCTTTGGGACGCAGGGCTCAGAGGGGACGCAGCATGAACGGTCAGGGCAGGTTTGATGAGGCTGGCAGGATGGCATCAAGGCTCTTACGTCGCCGAAGGTAGGGCAGAAAGCTAAGGTGCGAAGTTCGGGTGTTAGCCAGATTGGGCGACCGGGCGCACGAGTCAAGATGTACGTTGTCATAGTTCACGGTGGTCAATTTCCCTGTCCACTGTCGTTATCACAGCTGATCCTGAGCTTCCCGCGCAACTTGTTGGACACACGTTTCAGAATGTCACGGTTCGGTCATATAATTCACCTTCTTCAGTGACGTTGAACTCAAAGCCGACGAGGCGACACACAGCGAAGGAAGTCGAATGCTACTCAGAAATTGCTGCGCACTCGGGAGCTTGTCGCGTACTATGACTCGCAGGCGTTCGTGCTCAACATGTTTCTAACGGAACTGACCGACGTGGGTCGCTGGGCGCCACGAGTGCGGCGGGCAAAGTATTAAATCGCTGTTAGGGTGGCTTAAGCCACCCGAAGGGTAATAGCCAATTGGTTTGCCCACCACCGCCTCCTTGTGAACCCCAAGCAGAAACAAAGCTATTATCGTTTTGTCTACAGTAACTGTTTGATGTAATTAGGAGCACTCGTCTACAGGAATGCCAATCTTGCGTCTCGGAAGGTTCCAAACCCCACCGGCGAAAGACCCGAAACAACGACCCCACTCGACGGATGAATCCTCAATCTTGAATCTACAGAGGAGGCCAAGACATACTGTATGCAAGCGAATGGTGCCGCTGCCGTTTGTCGAAAGTTTCTAGTTTTAAGTCACGTATACTATAGGTCGTAGTTGGTGTCAGCGTCACGTTTGTGAAAGCGTTTTGAGGGTGGTCCCAGTGTCATGATCACTGTATAGCAGTCATGGTGGACACCAAGCTCAATGAATCAAAACTCCGTAACATGAGACACAATTTCTTTCCGGGATATAACGAGACACACCATACGCACCCAGAAGGGAAATGGGGGGTATCGATTTTCCACAAGGAATCGATTTGCGTAACAGGCACCTCGTCTGAATGGAGAAGGCTACACCCTCTCCTTGTTGGAAGAATAAATGCGATCAAAGTAAACCTCAACCCAGGCAGTAGTATAGAACCTAGCATAGAGGCATGATTCATCGGAGTATACTGCCCTCTACAATCGGCAGGCTTGACTGCAGATGATATGAAGAGTTTTCACTATCAACTGAGGGCATGCATTCGGAAAAATATGGACACGCCGTATTTTTACATCCTCGGGGATTTTAACGCAGTACTCAACCACCAACTTGACCATTACAATGAGATAAGGGCGCCAACATACTCACTTTGTGAACGTCTAGTATGGAAGCTCATGTGGGAACTGGATGTGTATGACACCGGCGACCTGATAGAAGATATACATGCACTTACACATTGGACCTATACCTCCAATAATAACGTAACTGACCCCAAAGATTTTTCAAAACGGCGGATTGATCACATTCTCACGAGCAGCCTTCGAGGGGTGGAGGCCACGTACACTGACCCTACGTACACAGAGAATCCATTGGGAGCCTCGTGGCACCTATACGATTCATACTCGGACCATAACGCGGTTAGCATTAAAATCAATCTACACACACTAGCGGGAGCCCTGAACCCAGAAGTCAAGGACCTCCCGACCATGACTAAGACCTATTACCCAGTGCGAGCCCAAGCGCTGAGAGATAAAAGGATTATAGCTCAGTTGGGGAGCTTCCACACCAAAGTATATTTGGAAGGACGGGCTCTACTTGATAATCCGGTAATGTATGACACCGTCACAAACCAGGTAGACATGTCTAAGCACACCAAAAGTCTGCATACTATTCTAGGGGACGTGCTTCCTAAGCCTTTATTTCCAGAAGACTTTCACCCCGGGGAGGTTTTAAATATCCATAAGCAAGGAGATGTCGGCCATCAGGTCCACCATCGGTCGAGTGAAGGCCGTGAGACGGGCAGTACTGGCATTGCATAGATGGGCATATAGCGAGTCCCCATTCCCGGGTGGCGATCTGAAGAGGAAGTCACTTGCCTCTACCGCCAGATCTGCAGTGTGGAGGTACACAGACAAAGGCCGATTGCTAAGGTTCCCGACTTTCATGGGAAGAAAGTTCAGTTTGGACGAACCCGAGGTGGCCGAATGGTTGGAAAAGGCGGAAACAGTGCGGACAAGTTTGTGGACGGCATATAGGCAGCAGGAGGCACAATTCCAACAGTGTAGGAAGGACAAATCCAATGAAAGATACAAGAAGGAAGCGTTCAAATACAGCCACCAACTCAGGGTGATGTGATATCCGAAGGATAAGTCAGAGACAACCATGGCCGTCATGTTGGACTCCGGTGAGATCGTTATGGACAAGAACGGCATTCTTAAAGCATACCAGACTCTTGGGGAAAATTGGGCAGAAAATCTCCGGAGAGTAGCAACCGAAGGCGCACACGGGGACTAGAAGAATTCGTCCGGGGTGTTCCAGCATACGGCAGAATCAGAAGGCACGTGGAAGCCAGGTCCGGTGATATCACCAGGAGGGTGGCCCAGGAAGAGCTGACGAGCATTGTAAACTCCACCCCGAACAAGGCTTGCAACCCCCTTGACCAAGTGGAGATTGCCACTATCAAAATCATTTTCAACATTGCGGAGAAGGGGACGCCGCAAAGGCCGGGCGATACGGGATGAGGAACTGGTGGACACGTGCAGGGAAAATTGCACAAAACTCCGGACCCTGATTCTGGGTTTAATTAACGCCGTCCTCACGACCCGAATATTTCCGGATCAGCTTATGCGAGGAGTGATCGTTCCACTCTTTAAGAAAGGAGATAGTAGGGACCTGGGGAATTACAGAGGTATCACCTTGACCCCTATCATCTATAAGCTCATCACTAAGATCATCAACAACCGGATGTCGTCCATGATATCCGATGCCGACGGCATCACGCACGCGCAAGCCTCAGGCAGAGCAAACTTTAACTGCCTCACTCAAGTAAACGTTTTCAATAACGTGGTGAAACACGCTCAACGAACGGGCAAGTCATTATTTGTCTTATCGACTGACGTAAGAAAAGCTTTTGACACAGTGGACTTTGGGGCGTTTATCAACTCGTTGCGATACATGGGCTTCGACGAGAACGTTATGGACTTAATCCATAACCTACAAATGGGTTTCGAATGCACAGTGAGATCCCCCGTGGGCTACACGGAACTCTTTCCGATTGAGCA
Source organism: Cymbomonas tetramitiformis (assembly GCA_001247695.2). NCBI lineage: Eukaryota > Viridiplantae > Chlorophyta > Pyramimonadophyceae > Pyramimonadales > Pyramimonadaceae > Cymbomonas > Cymbomonas tetramitiformis. Next base: position 51,312 of record LGRX02003291.1, read on the forward strand.
AGGGTGTAAACAAGGGTGCGCGTTGTCCCCCTTGAGGTTTAATATAGTTTATGACATTTTCCTCAAATATATCGAACACTCCGGCAAGGGTTACAAATGGGAGATGAACTACGTGAGAATCCCGAAGGCACAAGAGAACACGAGCGGAAGGGGCAACACCCTTAACATCCCGGGTTGTGCATTCGCCGACGACATCAACCTCATCATCAGTGACAACCCGGAGGAATTCGTGGACATGGTGAACTCGTTCTCAACTTTCCTGCAAATGGTGGGCCTTCACCTTAGCCCATCAAAATGCCATTACACGTCATACTTGCCCTATGATGGGACTCCCCCGGAAGTTCGGATCAGAGACCATACGGGGGCCGTATGTTTAGTCCCACATCGGCCAAACTCGGCCCCCCTGGAATATTTGGGGTACCTCATCGTGGTTGGAGATGGTGATGCAAGCCCCGCGGAAACATGGAAACACCACAACATGAAAGTGTACAGGAAGATAAACAAGGCCATGGAGCGGTTCTCCAAATGAAGCTTTAGGCAGACGGAATCAGTACGCATTCTAAATCCTGACGTGCTTAGTATTCTCCAATATTTCTTTGCTGCTAACTGGATGGCCAAGAGAAAAGCGCCAAGATCTGGAGACGGCGAAGCGGACGACACCACACTAGCAGGGATAACTCATGAAATTTGGCTTTTGGTGAGCAAGAAACTTGGTTGCAGGTTGAACACCCAGAGGGCAGCAGTTTTTAACAAATCCACGGGATTAGGGTTCGGGGTATCAGACAATGTTGAGGCGATCTACTACACTGCCAAACTCGACAACTTGCTGCAGGCATTACAATCACCGAGCAAATACTGCTCCCTCACCACAATTGACACGATAGGGAGCCTGCGAGCAACAACAGGATGAAATGTCCTACGAGGGGACGTTCATGACAACAAAGAGAACCGCATCCCATCAGTGAAGAAGTGCAGGCTTTACCCAGAGTACATTAGGGAGGCAGGGAAGGGCCTCCGCAGGAGCTCACATTACATTAACGCAAACCCTCACTGGTACAAGGGGAAGGATTGTACTCTACTCAATTTTATAGGGTTGCAGACCAAGTAAGGGGGCGAAGAATAAGCCGTCATTGCAGACTTTCCTAGGGGCGCATGGCCACCTCACGTTGGGGGAGCTGTATGGGAGAGCTGGCCATAGCGGAGGAGTGTTTGCCATGATACTTAACTCCCCGGACATGGGGGGCGTGTCATACACATCATTCCGTGCGAGAAAGAGCAATCGGCACACGAAACAGACCAAGCAACTCCCAACGCGACGATACTGCTGCCAACGTTAAACTGCCCAATTCATCCTGATCCCCTGCGCAGCGAAGGCGAGCACGAAGCGTGCCGCCATCAACGCCAGGCTACAAGGCCATACCGCGGACAATATACACCACCGCCCAAGTGGGCGCTCAACCCTCTCTTCGTCCTACTTAGCCGAACATGGCAACAGCTAGGCGCTGTGCCATCAGAACTACCGGAAAGATGGTCGGGACCATAACCTGCAAGAAAGAGCAATCGGATAACTCGGCTAAGCTCAGTGCAGACGGAAACAGTAATCAAATAAACACTATCCGGCCGAGTGCTTTTATGCACTCGGATACCCGGTCGGAAACGGAGTGATCTGTACGACTGTACAGTACTACTGTACTTTACAGTGCTAGAGTGTCACAGGTACGATCAGGAAGCAGGGCGAGTCTAGGGGCTAGTCAGAGCCCATAATAACTAGACCTAAACCCGAAGTCCAGCATTCCGTGACATGACACACCTAGGTTTGATTTCTTCGGGAGTGAGCATGGAGGCCCGGAGCCCGGACCGAGCGGGAGCTGTCATGGTTGCTTTGGAGCAAAACGAAGAGATACCACGGAAAGATCTGGGATAATCCTGCAAACTTTTCGGACACTGGCATTATGACAGGCCGCTTGGACCTGTTCTCGTTGGATGAGAGGCACATGGCTACAGATGGGAGTTATGATCCATACACGGGCAAGGCGGGCAGTGCAGTGGTCACATAGAATGGGACGTATATGAGCTCATCCACACCAGGGGAGAAATCGATAGCACGGGCGGAGGCATATGGGGTTGTGTCAGCACTGCTGCTACAAAAACCGGATAAGGATCTCGTCATATACACCGATTCGCAGAACACCATAGATAACATCCGTAAGGTGCAAATGAAAGCCTGGGTGGACCCTAGAATGTGGAGGACCATGAATCGGGTACTCCCTGTACAAACTGGCTGCTGAACTGCTGAACAAGAGGGACCACATGGGGGCCACGACGGATTTGGTCCATGCGAAGGCACACACCATGAGCAACGATGGATGGCCGAGCGTTCTGAATTCAAGAGCCGATGAGCAAGCCAAACGGGCTAGAAGTGGGCCTTGTATCTTCCGAGAACCATACCCGTTCTTGCCCAAATACTACGCGGTAGCAGCAGGGGGCGGACGTGATGGTCCCACAATCCGTACGGACTACATGCATTCAAGATGGTACCGCGATTGGGACGAGCATCTTATGCAGGCCGCTTGGAGAAAAGCCGGAGACGCGAATCACATCAACTTTATGAACAAACCGCAAATTTGGAGGGAGGCCTCTGTGACAAAGGGGGCAATCGGGGATAAGAGTAATATTTTTGTGGCTAAACTAGGTGTTGGTAGTCTGCCGACATCGAGAAACATACAGGTCACAAATGATAAATATTTCCCGGACCTGTACCCAGGGTACTTCTGCCCCCTCCACCTGACAGATGAATCGATCGCGAACGAGCACCACATTTTTTGTAAATGCCCAGCCACGGCGAGGATTCGGGAAACCGGACTAGAGGAGTTGTTGGGAAGGATTCGGCAAGTGTTACCGGATACGGGCACTAAATTGCCTATGGAAGCATTGCGACGTATGCTATTCCCGGCCAGGCGGGAGGATTTCTTGTACGGCCGTACCCCGGGAGAACTTCGAGACTGGGAGGAGAAGGAAGGCAAGGAACACGGAAGGAGGGTGGCGGGAATTGAGGCCGTGGGTCACGGAGTTTTCTTCAGTGTATGGTGCCAATATAACACAAAAATGGTAGAAGGGGAATACGAGTTCGCGAGCCGTATCCAGAATCAATATGGGATCCGTGCGGGTGATTTGAGAAGATACGGGAAGAGCGCGCGACCGACTACGACGGGACAGAACCGTACGGTGGAGCCGGACGAGAGGGACGGTCGGAGAGGCGTGAGGGAGTTTGTGATCGAATAGTTTCGAATCTGGAGGGGGACACGGGGGGAGATGTAACCGGTATCTTGACACGGCAGGAGGAAATGGGCAATACGGATATGCCAACCGAATCTAACCGCACACCACCGCCTCGTATCCACTTTCAAAATGATTGACACGCCTTGCAATATCGGAGGACCGAATTTATTTGAACGTCCTTTGAATACCCTTGTAGAGTCTGAGTACCACTAAAGCACATAGAGCAAAAACCGCACGAGGTCATGGGCACATGGGTTCTTGATTGTTACTTACTAGCATATTCATGGATGCATCCGGAGCACCCCTTCTTCTCGGACGTCCCACCCTCACCCCCGGTTTTCAGAGCACACCCGTTGGCTTTAGTATTGCCATGGGCCTACGCCAGACTTTGGTGGGCTTGAGGGAGGTGGGGGAGGGTGTGGCGGTTGACGGGAGGGGCGTGGGAGCAGGGGGTGCCGACCATCATGAGCGCGGAGGTTACCGATTTGACGCAGTAGTTAGTCTCGACCCGTGGGATAGGATTGGTTGTCATGGTGGCTGTTGTAGAGTTAGATTAGTCGGATTCTCCATGTATGTGCTAGCTGCGGGAACTTTTAGGATAGGGACTGCCCTTGACCCTGTATGGTAGCCGGGGGCGATTTGGCTCCCCGGGGTAAAATTAATTTAGGTCATGATCACTGTACGATGCTGGATTCAGCATTGTCATTGTGGGTACAGCACGTGATACAGCATACAGTATGACAGAACCGGCAAATATTGAACATTGTCTCCGCAGAGTCAGCATAATCTAACGATTACAATTGCCCATGAGCACAGTCCTGTAAGAATCGGCACAATGTCGATCATCGGATTGCGGAAGACCTTGGTCCAATAATGTCCGGTTCTGTCATACAGAACAGGTGCAAGTAAGGTTGCAAGACCGGAGAGGTAGCCGGCGCGGGAGAGGTTTAAATAGTAGTGATATTTGTGGACAAGCCTCCCGGTTTGCGGTTTACGGGTTACTTTTTAAAGGCAGATTTGCTGCGAGGAAATTTTCCTCCGAAGAACGGACAATTTGAAGTGAGGGGCCCCACCGCGAGCTCGGCCCCACCTATCCCCACCCCTCAGTTGAGGTGTGACATGACATGATGACGTGACACGAGCATGAATGAGCATGGCCGTCGCGTGGCCAAAACAAAACGAAAAGTGACCCGATCCGATGGTGATCGCGATGAACCAGAAGTGAAAGCACGGAAAACCATCAGCTTCAAGCTTGTCAGCGATCTCAACTGTCGCTGTCGCTCTCGGGTGGCGAAAACCGACCGTGAATCGCCGTGCTAAAGTACTGTATATTTCCCTCTGTTCTACTTGACGGGGAATAGGCTGCGTTTCTTCGAATAGTTTCAGACAGCAGGGACGTCTTTATCCGTAAACTTTGAAGGGATCTGTTGTCGTATGTCTCGCTTGTGCTTTTTATCTTAGGCTTCCGGAGTTCGTTTTTAATAGCTGCATCGTCCTTGAATTGAATATGGAGCGCAAGACGAAGATACCAGCCTTACCACGGTCAGTTTTGAAATGTATTTTGCTGCTGTGTTTTCCGCATTGAGCTAGGCTCGCACGACTTGAACACTGATGCACGCATGTTGATGTCCTTGAACAACGGACAGCACAACCGTGGTCACTCAGCGATATTTCACATACCTCGTAAGCACCTTACAATGCTTTGAACAAAGCTTGGTCATGAGACCGTACAACCATCTATCGCAGCCCTTGCGGGCGTTGTCAACACGTCTGCTCCCTTGTGAATAGGTTTGGTCCCAAATTAGCTGCAGGCGTCGGAATAGCGTGCTGCACTAATCAAATGTGAGAAAATAATCGCACACTATGCTGCAGCAACTAAGAGATGGAAACCACACGATTGTACGTGTCATTGCTTTGTATTCCTGCGAGTTTGCTTCCTCACGTCCTGGCTCTTAAGGGGGCTTTTGTTCCTTCACGGTAACCACTCACCTTTAAGAAAATCGGAGCTTTGGGATCGCCCGGCTAATTTCACCAACACGTACCCCCCCGCCCCCGCCAAACGCCAGCGTCCTATGGAATCGGTAAGAATTGGCAAGTATTTTCTTTCAATCAGCCAGCAATTTTCTTAAAAGTCCAATGATAAACCCTTAAAAGGCGACATTTTCAAAAGTTTCCGCCTGCGGCGCCAGCACCCATATTTCTTATTTTCGACTATTTCATAGCTCAAAAAAACCAGTCGCGATTCTCACCAACTTGCGTACCCCCCCCCTGAAAAGCTGGCTGGTTTCTTATCGGCGGGTTTTCTTAAAGGTGAGTGATTACTGTATTCGAACATCAGGCAATTCGACTTTCCAGTTTTACATTTTTTTTCTCCAGATATATATCCGATCGCGCTTCTTTTTGGGAAGACTGCTTTCCTTGCCAACTGCATTCTAAGCCCTTTGCTGGCGCTTGCAATATCGATTTGTGGCACTGTGACAACATCAATCCATTTTTACGGGACTCCGTTTCCTCACTCAAAATCTCCATTCCTGTAGAGATCACAAACATAGCTTTGCGCTACGCACTTTTTCCCCACCGCTTGCATGAGACCGGTGAAAGGTAGTCAGCTTTATCCTTCCTTGTCAACTTTCGTGTACGCCGACGTTGAAGCGCGGAGGGAGGGCTCTTGCTCAGCAGCAGGTTGACTGACGCTGTGCCCAAGCACATAGACGCTGAGTCGGATGAGGTGGAGGTACGTAGCAGACCTACTTGTATGGCTTCTCACGTATCCTGCTCATTGTCTACATGCTCTGCTTCTCAAACGAAATGTATCCTGCTCATCATCTTCATGTTTTGCTTCTCACACGAAATGTATCCTGCTCATCGTCGCCATGCTTTGCTTCTCACACGAAATGTATCCTGCTCATTGTCTCCATGCTTTGCTCGCCGTCTGTGTTGCCCCTGTGGTTGCAACGCATGTCAGGGTGCGCATAACCACAAAAAATTCACAAACGGTTGCGTTCTCAACGAGAACCAAGTTGCGCCTGTGATACGGCCGGCTGTCAAAGGCACTTTGGTTGGAGACGCAGCCCCTCTCGACTGAGCCGGTCTGCCTCATGTCGCAGCTCTACGACGATAAATACGAGAAGGCAGACGTGAACAGCTTCAAAGTGCTGTTCTACGCCGTTTGTGGCATCGCATCCGTCACGGCTGGCATTGCTCTGGGTAAGGCGTGCAGGCGGAGCGAGTGAGTGAGAGAAATACCGAGCGCACTAGAATGAGGTGTGCGCAAGGTTTTTTTATCACCTTTAGAGGTAGCTTGCGGCGCGCACGGATTCGGCACGGGCGGGTTGTCGGGGCGGTGCCGTCGCTGGTGCCTCTGTTATACAATGAGCTATTTTGTTGCGCTTCAGGGTACTATCGCTAGTGTGAGAGCCTTCGCCTGACACGTGCCACTACTTTTCATATGGCAGATATGCAACACTTATACGTGTTTGTATTTGCATCACTGCGGCAAGCTGCGGCGTACAGACTTGGCTTTCCCCATGTAGTTGCCGTTACGGCCCGGAGCGTGTTTGGTGCGGGGCACACGACCCGCGGATATGATGCGGGACTCGAGGGTTTCCAGCGGGGCTGACATAGTTTGAGGGCGGCACTCGACGTAGGTTTTTACCTGAGTTCCGGAATGGGAGACCACCCGTCACCCGCACCTATCAAAGCAACGACACCCAAGTGCGCCCCTGATAGACCCTTCACTTGTACCCTCTCCCCTTCACCGCCTCCAATTCCACGTAATTTAGCCTGAACCCAACTTCAAGCAATTTTCAGACTGATGAAATCCTACGATAGCTGTATTGGATCGAAGGAGCAGCAGGACCTGCTTGCCACAAGTATGAAGACCTGCTTACCGCAAGTTTGAAGACGTGCTTGCTGCCGCGAGTATGAAAACGTACTTACCGCAAGCATGAAGACGCGCTTGCCGCAAGCATGAAGATGTGCTTGCCCAACTGAAAGGAGTACATCCGGCAGATGGGGGTCTACTTACGATTGCCCCCTGAACTTTTTTTGTGCCCCCTGAAAAATTGCCCCCTGAACTTTTTTTTCAGGCCCTGAAAATATTTTTCAGGCCCCGAAAACCATTTTCAGGCCCTGAAAATGGTTTTCAGGGCCTGAAAATCACTTTCAGGGTCTAAACTTGTTTTATACTAGGCTAGTTATACACCTTAGAAAAAACTTCATGGATAATATAATTTTTACACCAATTTTCAGGCCTGAAAATTTGGAATTCACACTCTTAAGATGCCCCCTGAACTTTTTTTTCAGGGCCTGAAAATATTATTCACTTTTCGTGTTATATAAAGTTTAGAATTATATTCTCATGTCCCCATCTTGCCCCCTGAAAAAAAAGTTCAGGGCCTGAAAATTTTACAGTGTTCCAAGCCCTGAAATTTCACATAAGGCCTACAAATGCCTTTTCAGGGCCTGAAAATGACTTTTCAGGCCCTGAAAATGGTTTTCCGGGCCTGAAAATGGTTTTCAGACCCTGAAAACGGTTTTCAGGGCCTGAAAACGACTTTTCAAGGCCTGAAAACGACTTTTCAAGGCCTGAAAACGACTTTTCAAGGCCTGAAAATGATTTTCAGGCCCTGAAAATGACTTTTCAGGCCCTGAAATGGATTTCAGCGCCTGTAAATGGTTGTCAGGGCCTGAAAATGATTTTCAGGGCCTGAAAAATGATTTTCAGGGCCTGAAAAATATTTTCAGGGCCTGAAAAATATTTTCAGGGCCTGAAAATGATTTTCAGGGCCTGAAAATGCCTTTCAACCCCTGAATCGGCCAGGGCACTTCATTGCAAGTTATGCATGCCCCCCGGCAAGTGACGGGCATTCCTCCCAAGTAGACAACCCTTTGGAAGGGTATTCAACCTATAATTGCCGCTTAACACCGCTACTCAACCCCCCTTGCTTTCCACGGTGTGTGGCTAAGGATTGAATCAAGAAAGTTGCCTCCTTGCTTGGAATGCCCATGGCCCGCCACAAGAAGGGATCCACACAAAATTTGGGCTGCCAACCCGATACCTTTGTGTAGTCGGGGACTTGCCCACACTCTCCTTGCCACGGTCACATTTCTGAAACACGTGTTTACGTGTAACACCAACAATCCTACCCAACATAATGCATGCCCCACACACATTTACATTTATATACATGCCTTACTTACATTGCCGCCCGCCAACCTAAGCGCATCTCTCTAATCATTTGCAAGATTGCAACCTACGTTCTACCATGGATGAATTTTTCACTTCTTCGTGGCTAATTCCTATGGCAACAACATTCTTGTCGGCTACTAATCAGATCATGTGGTTTAACAGCAACGGCGATGTCCACGCTCCCTCGATGGCTTCGCTGGTCATGTCGCGGCATGCTTTGTTGCTCCAATCGCTCCTGTTGCTCACCACACACACACCACACCAAACCACACATGCGCCCGGCATGTGCGCCCCCTGCTCAGTTCCATGCGCCCGACAAGGCGCCCCCCCCAGCTTAGTTTCATGCGCCCGGCAGGCGCGCCAAGCTCGGTTCCATGCGCCCGGCTGGCGCCCCCCTAGATGCGTGTGTGTCCACCATCAATGCCCCCCCCACATGCGTGTGTCTTCACAGTGCCCCCCAAATGCGTGTGTGTCCACGGTGCCCCC
>LGRX02003292.1:0-74275 GCA_001247695.2 Cymbomonas tetramitiformis
CCGTGGTATGCGGCGGACCTGCGACGTGATCGGCAGCACGTTTCTGCTGTGCTGTGCGGAGTTTGGCATGGTGTGACAGCAGCGGCACTTTCATACAGGCTGCCGTGATGTGAAGGGGTTGGTACGGTGTGACGGCAGCACAAGCTGCGTTGATGTGAAGTGGCTGGCATGGTGCGGTAACAGCACAGGCTGCCGTGGTGTGCGGAGTTTGGTTGGCAGGACACGACAGCAACACAGGCTGCCGTGTTCTGCAAAGTTTGAAAGGGTATGCGAGCAGCACAGGCTGCCGTGATGTGCAGCGCTTCATGACATGGCATGGCAGCGGCACAGGCTGTCGTGATCGCCATAAGCACAAGCTGTTGTGATCTGCAGAGTTTGGTATGGCGTGACGCCAGCACGGGCTGCCGTGATGTGAACTGGTTGGCATGGAATGACGGCAGCCTATGTTGCCGTGGTCAACACAGTTTGGTATGGCAAGACGGCAACACAGGCCGCTATGAGTCTGCGGGTTTCGATATGGCATGACAGCAGCATAGGCTGCTGTGACGTGAACCGATTGGCACGGCATAACCGGTGAAATAAGGTAACAATGCACCTTGATGCACCTCGCTGCACAGCTCATCCCGATAGGTGAAATGCACCCTAGTGTGCCTCCCGGCGCAGCCCAGCCCAACACTCCACATGCATCCCGTTGTGCATCCCTGCAAAGCCCAGCCCAACACTTCAGATGCATTGTGATGTGCATCCCTGCGCAGCTCATCCCAGCAGGTCGGATCCATTCTGACGTGCATCCCTGCAGAGATCATCCCAACAGGTCAGATGCATTCTGATGCGCATCCCTGCACCGCCCATCCCAATGAGTTTGTCGTACCGTGATGTGCATCCCTGCACAGCTTATTCAAATTGTTCAGATCTGTCTACATGTGCATTCCTGCGCAACCCATCCCAACTGGTTATTTCCATCCCGATGTGCATGATTGCACAGCCCATCCCAATGAGTCTGTCACACCGTGATGTGCATCCTTGCACGGCTTATCCAAATAGGTCAGATCCGCCCCGATGTGCATCCCCACACAGCCCATCCCAACAGGTTAGATGCATCCTGATGTACATCCCTGCGCAACTCACCCTGATGGGGTTTTCACACCATGATGCGCATCCCTGCACAGCACAACCCAACACTTCAGATGCATCCTGATGTGCATCCCCACACAGCCCATCCCAATTTATCACATCTATCCATATGTGCATCCCTGCACAGCCCATCTCAACATGTCAAATCTATTCTGATGTGCATTCTTGCACAGCCCATCCCAACGAGTTTGTCCCCCAGTGATGTGCATCCCTGCGCAGCTCATCCCGATAGGTTAGATGCACTCTGATATGCATCCCCGCACAGCCCACCCCAAAACTTCAGATCCATTCCGATGTGCATGCTTGCACAGCCCATCCCGATGAGTTTGTCGCACCGTGATGTGCATCCCTGTGCAGCTTACCCAAATAGGTCAGATCCGTCCTGATGTGCATCCCTACACAGCTCATCCCGGTAGGTAAAATGCACCCGGGTGCGCCTGCCCAGCCCAACAGTTCACATGCATCCTGGTGTGCCTCCCAGCACCGCTCATCCCGATAGGTCAGATCCATTCAGATGTGCCTTCCCGCACAGCCCAACACTTCAGATGCAATTTGGTGTGCCTCCTTGCAGAGCTCATCCCAACACTTAACATGCATTCTGATGTGCATCCCTGTAGAGATCATCCCAACAGTTCACATGCATTCTGAGGCGCATCCCTGCAGAGCTTAGCCCAACACTTCACATGCATTCTGATGCGCATCCCTGTAGAGATCATCCCGACAATTCAGATGCATTCTGATGCGCATCCCTGTAGAGATCATCCCAACAGTTCAGATGCAATTTGGTGTGCATCCCCGCAAAGCTCAGCCCAACACTTCACATGCATTCTGATGTGCATCCCCGCAGAGGTCATCCAGATAGTTCAGATCCATTCTGATGTGCCTCCCTGCACAGCTCATCCCAATAGTTCAGATGCATACGGATGTGCCTCCTTGCAGTTCGGATGCATTCTGATGTGCCTCCCTGCACAGCTCATTCCAGTAGTTCAGATGCATTCGGGTGTGCCTCCCTGCAGAGCTTATTCCAATAGCTCGGATGCATCCTGATGCGCATCCCTACAGAGCCCATCCCCAACACTTCAGATCTCCATACAACCCAGCCGGACACTTCAGATGCCTTCTGATGCGCTTCCCCGTGCAGCCCAGCCCCTACACTTTAGATGCATTCAGATGTGCCTCCCTGCACGGCTCATCCCAATAGGTGAAATGCACCTTGATGCGCATCCCTACATAGCCCAACTCAACAGCTCAGATGCCCTCTGACGTGCCTCCTTGCAGCCCCAACACTTCAGATGCATCCTGATGTACCTCCCTGCGCAGCCCAACACTTCATATCCATTCTGATGAGCATCCCTGCACAGCACAACCCAACACTTCAGATGCATTCTGATGTGCCTCCCTGCAGAGCTCATCCCAATAGTTCAGATGCATTCTGGTGTGCGTCCCTGCACAGCTCATCCAAATAGTTCAGATCCATCCTCATGTGCATCCCTGCAGAGCTTATCCGAATAGTTCAGATGAATTCTGGTGTGCATCCCTTCACACCTTATCCCAATAGTTCAGATGCATTCTGATTCGCATCCCTGCAGATGCATTCTAATGTGCATCCCTGCAGAGCTCAGCCCAACAGGTGAAATGCACCCTGATGTGCATCCCCGCACAGCTCATCCCAATAGTTCAGATGCATTCAGGTGTGCGTCCCTGCAGAGCCCATCCAAATAGGTCAGATGCATTCAGGTGTGCATCCCTGCACAGCTTATCCAAATAGTTCAGATCTTTCCCGATGCGCATCCCTACACAGCCCAGCCCCAACACTTCAGATGCATCCTGATGTGCCTCCGTGCACAGCTCATCCCAACGGGTGAAATGCACCCTGATGCGCATCCCCGCACAGCCCAACCCCAACGCTTCAGATGCATCCTGATGTGCCTCCCTGCACAGCTTTTGACAATAGGTGAAAAGCAGCCCGATGTGCCTCCCCGTACAGCCCAGCCCCAGCACTTCAGATGCATCCCGATGTGCATCCCTGCACAGCTCATCCCAATAGGTGAAATGCACCCTGATGCGCATCCCTACTCAGCCCAGCCCCATCACTTCAGATGCAATTTGGTGTGCATCCCCTGCACAGCTCATCCCAGTAGGAGAAATGCACCCTGATGTGCCTCCCCGTATTCCCCAACCCTAACACTTCATATGCATCCTGATGCGAATCCCTGCACAGTCCAAACCTAACACTTCCGATGCATCCTGATGTGCCTCTCTGCAGAGCCCACCTTAACAGTTCAGATGCGGCATTCTGATGTGCCTCCCTGCACAGCTCACCGCAACAGTTCAGATGCATTATGACGTGCATCCATGCGCAGCTCGTTCCAACAGGTCGGATGCATCCTGATTTGCCTCCGTGCGCAGCTCATCCCAATAGGCGATGTGATTGCGTGTTGTGCCTCTGAACGTGTGCAGGAGAAAGACCTCGCCTTGGCGGCGAGGATGAGCAGCCGACCGAGCACGGCTCCCACCTTGGCGGTGGCGATGAACGCAAAGGCTAATGTGCCTTGCATTATTGATTTTGGTATCAACCATTTATTTATACGAAATGATTGACATGTTTTCTAAAATAGTAGATAAGTAAGTTGGCCTATCCCTTCTACCTGTAATTATAACAAATCGACAAAACTGATTGGATGATCCTACTCCCATGCATCCACACCAGACATCACTCAACACAACGTAGATCAAATCGGATCGCGCCGACCGGAACGTGAACCTCAGACTCGTGCGATTATATGCAATAGATTCCTATTCTAATGTGTATGGCCATGTTGGGGTGACACAACCAAACTGCACCCTGACCGGTCGATGAGGCCTTTTCGGCATTTCCATCGAATAGGTGATGTGATGCATTCGATGCAATGTCGCTGATGCATAGTGTCCTTTCAATACGCATGCATGTTGCCGAGAATACATTATAAGCAATATGTTTAGGTGCAATAGTCTGAGCCACTAGTGTAATGCGGATGCACGTAATAATAGAGTTATTCACCGGAAAAGCCATAAATCGGCGCCGTACTTTAGCGAGACCTATGCCGATCGTTCGGAACTCGTTTCGGTTGATACGTTACTCGATTACAACCCGACGCATGCAATTGACGTATTGACCTCGGATTACACGATAATCTATCGTGCAAATTTTCATTATATGCCGAGTTCAATCAAGCTAAGACACGGACGGAGGAATTGTGGTGATCGTATACAAGTCGAGAGAACGCCGCCTGTTGCTTTGTTGAATATCCAGCGCGCGTGCTGGTATGATGAGATATGTACAAATATATCCGCAAGTGCCGCTGTCGCTGCCGATACGGGTTTGAGGATATAAAGTTGAGCAGCATATGGACCGACAAGCTGGGAATGCCTCTGAAGAGGTGGTGTGGACGCGACACAACCTACTGCGTCGATCAATCAAGCTCTTGGGGAAGCGCATGAACTTTTATTAACGAACAATCCCCAAACTCGTGTGCAATCGCATTGACCGATGAAACCCTTATAAGGACTTAAATCTTCAAACTAGCGGCTCAGTATAGAGTGATGGACTGCTCGCAGGAGGCTTCTCCGGATTCGGTGCAAGGTGGCGAGGAAGCGCCACAAACGACCGCTCCTACGTCGACGAGACTTCCTCGTTACGACGGCCGTAAAGGATTCGCCGACGGGGCACAGAGTCTGTATGCTCAGGACACGAAGGAGGGCGAGAAGACAGTGAAGAAAGTCAAGGACACCTCCTTTACTTGGACAGCTTCAGCACCTTCCTCAGTTACGCCTGACGAGCTTGAGATCCGAGTGTTCAGGGATAAAGCGTTGGCGGCTAGGAATGCCAAGCGGAACCACCACAGATTCCACCTCTCGACAGACGTGTTCGCCGAAGGCGCCGCCAAGGCTTTCACGAGCTTGACGGATTGCGCCATCTTCGCCGGAAAGCTCCTCCCACGATTGGAAGAACTTGGCCTCAACCACTTCTACGAGCAGCTGACTGGTCCTGTGCGCTTCTATGCCGACATCGAGTGGTATGCTCTCGGCAATGCCGCATATATGGCCGACGAAACCAAAGTCGCATTCTTGAAGGCGTTCATGGAGTGTGCGGAGGATTCACTTCGCTCAAAATGCAAATTGGATGCTGATAGTGGCTTCTTTCGCAAGTCATGGAGAATTTCTCAAGCCTCGGACGAAAAGAAGGCGAGCTTTCATCTCGTTCTCATCGACGTGGGCCACTTCCCGAGCAATAAGACCATCAAGGACCTTGGGATCATCGAAGACATCACAAAGAGACTCAAAGCAAAGAATGTCGAGTTTGCGGAGTTCTTCACGAAGAATGGCCACCCCGAAGTGAAAGGCGTGCCCCTCGACCTCGCTCCGTATGGCACTGACAATTCTTTTCGCCTCTTGCGTTGCTGCAAGAAAACAGAAATGCGGCGCCCGCTTCGCCCCGTCCGCATCACGTGCGATGACAAATTGGAGACTATCCCCGACGAAGAGTATGATTACTTGGACTATGTCGTGTCTCACATACCTGACGGTGAGCGTACTCTCGTTCCAAATAATGCTTCAAATCTCCACAAGTACTTGAAGGGGACCTCCGACTCGAAGGGTGCTCGGTCTGCACTCACCGGCACATATCGTTCCTCTCGGCAACCGATCCACCCCACCCGTGTGACGACGAGAGTCCAGGAGGAGCTCGTGCCAGCGGTCTTCGACGCCATCGACTCTAATCACCAGCTATACGTGTATAAAGAAAAACTGCTGCCGGGGAGCACCAAGGCGCTCGGCAGAGGCGACATGGTCTCGATCACTGCAAGGACGCCCACCTGCCCCTGGAGGACGCACAAATCGCGCAAGGACACGGCGAAGGTGATCTTTCAAAAAGACGAGATCCAACTCAGCTGTCACGACATCGATTGCCGCAAGAGAGCGGGTGATGGGGACGAGAAGCGAGGATACATCCCGCTGAAATACCCTACGCGCGAGCTGGGCAAGATGGCGCGGGAGTTCCTCACTGGCGAAATCAATCTGAGCGACACCGTGGCGACAGTAGCCGAAATCGTGCCGGGCGGGCAGTCGACGCGAGTAGCACCGACAAGTGACTCGTTCGCTGCCGACGACGCTGCCATGGTCGATGGCAGGGTCGGTGAGTGCGAGGCCGGAGGCGCCGAGGACGCCGAGGACGCCGAGAGCGTCGAGAACGCCGAGGACCGGTATGTGCTTGCCACACGAACGCAACCCGCCCTTCGCCATGGCATCCGCTCGCTTTCCCACGACAACGGCAACGAGCTCATGCACGAGCTTGACATGGAGTTGTTGGAAGAATCCCAACATCACCAACAGATGGCCGAGCTTCCCAAGCACCCTGGCAACAGCGAAGATGAGAACGAGGCGCAGGATACGTTTGCCCCGCGAACTCAGCTTGCACGCGCTCGAGGACGCAACCCTCTCGTGGACGACGAGTCAGCCGATGACGATGACGGCGCCGAGGGTGTTGATGGTGACGACGACGACGACCGTGAGGATAACGACGACGAGGTTGAGGACGATTTCGTCCATGCGCACGCGGCCATCAATTCAGAGCCCGCTCACCTTCCGCGCTTTCGTAGCCGCGATCATGGCAAGTTTGACCCCGCCACGCTCGAGCTCATGAAGGAATGTTACCACAGCACAGGTCTCCCTCCCATTGATTCCATGAAAATGACGGTGCTAGGAAAACGCGGGCCCTCCCCCGAGCGTGAAGTCACATTCCCGGATAACCGGATGATTGAGCTGTACCCCGCGACGAAGATGCGGTGCGGCGCCAACGGCAAACCTCTGACGCCCGCGCTCGTCGACACATCGTGCCACCTGACGCCCATGTCGTGCAAGGATCCAGCATGTCCGGAGCACGGGTCGTCGCTGCCCGTCTCGTTGGAATTTCCTCCAACGTTCGTCAAGTACCTTGTTAATCAAGTCACCAGCAACGTCAGACAGAATGTGTACGCCCCCACCATCACAAACAACGTGTACAACAACAATTTCAGCGGCAGCACAATCAACGGTGACGGCAACCTGCATCAGCAACAGTCCCCTGCTCATTCGAGTGATAGCGGAGACTGCCATTCCCATCATTGGGATTTGGACAACGCGAAAGCTTTTCTCGAAATTCACGCCGGGTTAGTGTTCTCGACAAAAGAGTATGGTTTGATCATGTACGACAACAAATCGGGATTATGGACCGCAGACAAAAAAAGGCACGACCGTATAATGTCGAGGTCGAGCGCGTCGTGGGAGGTTGCTAGACCCTCGGATACCTGCTCTTTCCAGTCCGTCTTCAACAGCACGTACCCCCGCATCGAAGCCGAGGCACCTACACATCCTCAATTCGACGATTTCGGAGTGAATCAAAAAGGTTTTCTTCTCTTCCAAAATGGCGTGCTCGATATTCGAGCAGGCCAGATGTTGCCTTTTGACCCCGAATATCGTTTCATGGTTGCAGTGCCGATGTCGTTCGACCCCCTCGTCGATCGGTCGGAAATGGCAAAGCAAGTCGAAGAGAAAATCTTTGCGACCATGTTCGTTGACGACGAGAAGCGCAACTTTTTTTTAGAGATGCTGGCCATCTCACTGGCGGGCGAACACACCAAGCGGATGTGCTGGGTTGTGGGCGAAGCCGATTGCGGGAAAGGTGCCATGGTTGATCTTATCACCAACGCCTACGGCACGGACCTGATCGGCGATTTCAATGCAAATTGTTTCAACCTCAAAAAACATAGTGAGTCCCCCGAACGCGATCTTGGTTTCATCGTCAGCATGGCTCTGACGCGCGTATGCTTCAGCAACGAAAAATCGCAACCACCCTCCGGCACGAAAGACCGGTTTGGGAATAGCAGCGGTGTGCTTCCTATGGATGGGAACCTGATCAAGCAAGTTACGGGAGGTCGAGCCGATCGTCTGCGCGCCCGAGAGGCATATGGCCGAATGGGGGGCAGTTTATCCTTTCACGGCGCTTTGCGCTCTTTTTTGTGCGCTGTCGTGAACGACGTGGCCCCCATCGTACCTTTCGATACCGGCATGGCGACGCGCACCGTGGTGGCTCGGGCGGAGCGGACAAGCACGGAAAAGGTCGACTTCGATCCCGCCACTCATTTCCAGAAGGATCCCACTATATTCGAGTACACTCTTCGATCGGATGTACGTCTTGCTACCATCTGGATGTTCATGAAGAGATACCAGGGCGTATCTCCAGACGCAACGCGGCGAATGGTCACCCCAGCCGCGATGAAGCGAGACGTCTCGGAGACATGGGAGAGAGATGATACGAGTGTGGAAAGTTGGATTCGGGAAAGGTACGAGGTGTATGAAGGAGACTTATATGGCGAATTCGGAACTCGCAGCCGCAATGCACAGGGCGAGAAGGAATGGAAGTGGAATTGGCTCGCTCTCAAAGCCGCAGCCGGTAACGGACACGAATGGTATGTAAAGTCTGAGTACCTCTTCAAGTTTTACAACGACTCCAAAGGTGGATGTGCTGGTATGTCGCACGCAAAATTCGGCCAGCATTTGTCCGCAATGAAGCTGCCTGTAGCCACCAAGAAAATCGACGGGAAAGCATTCAAAGTGCGACTCGGTATAAGGATTGTGCACAACCCATGACCACGAGGCCCGCTTTTGAGTTTTCTAGAAGACTTGATTTGATCATTTGTCTCGAGTACTTGTACTAAAAAATGGACACTCGTTCGAACAATTCTTCCCGCCAACTCGCTCGAGAACCTAAGGGAGGTTGCGTTCCTCACGCCATCTCCAAGATCATCGGCAAAACCCTTCCCCACACCCGCAACTTGTGCGAGCGGGTGACGGCCGAGGTCTACGAGCAAGCCATGAAGATCAAAGAGAAGAAGCCCACAGCTTTTAGCGGGTAGCTTTCATTTTATAGCTTTCACGAAAACATGATTAACGAGTTAATTAATTAACATGAGCAGCAGCCGAGTGCGTTTGTGTGTGGCCATTCAGGCATCCATCCACCCACCCCTGTAGTAGATCCTCGCACCTCGCACTTCTTTCTTGTTAATTACCTCGGTAGCCGAGAATGCACGAAAACAATCATTCGGACTGCCCATCGGGCAAGCTTTCATTTTATAGCTTTTACGAAAACATAATTAACGAGTTAAGTGGTTAACATGAACAGCAGCCGAGTGCGTATGTGTGTGGCCATTCAGCCATCCACCCACCCCTGTTAGTAGATCCTCGCACCCCGCACTCCTTTCTTGTTAATTAATTAACTCGGTAAACGAGGAGGCACGAATCGAACTGAAAACAATCATTCGGACTGCCCATCGGGCAAGATTTCATTTTATAGCTTTCACGAAAGCATAATTAACGAGTTAATTAATTGACATGAACAGCAGCCGAGACTGAGTTGAGATTGGGAAGCGACCGAGTTGCGGCTGAGGTGCGATTGGGTTGCGACTGCCCGACTGAGGTGCGACCTTGATGCGACTCATTTGCGGTTGAGTTGAGATTGGGACGCGACTGAGGTGCGGCTGAGTTGCGAGTGCAGTGCGACTGAGGTGCGACTGAGGTGCGACCGATTTGCGGTTGAGATGCAACTGAATTGCGACTGAGATGCCACTGACGTGCGACTGAGGTGCGACTGACGAGGTGCGACTGCGGTGCGACTGCGGTGCGACTGAGCTGCGACTGAGCTGCGATTGAGCTGCGACTGGGGTGCGACTGAGATGCGACTGAGTGGTCGCGACTGGGATGCAAGTGGGGCACGACTGAGTTGCGGCTGATGTGCGACCGATGCGTTGCGACTGAGGTGCGCGGAATGAGGTGCGACTGAGACGCGACTGAGATGCTATTGGGTTGCGAGCGAGTTGCGAGTGAGGTGCAGCTGAGATGCGGCTGAATCGCGAGTGAGGTGCGATTGGATTATGACTGAGGTTCGACTGAGGTGCGGCTCAGGCGTGATTTCGTTACGACTGAGTTGCGACTGAGGCGCGAGTGAGCTGCGACTGAGCTGCGACTGAGGTGCGATTCGGTCACCAACGACTGAGGTGCGGCTGAGTTGCGATCATGTTGCGGTTGAGATGTGGCCGAGTTGTGGCTGAGGTGCGATTGTGTTACGAGCTTACGACTGAGTTGCGAATGAGATAGACGCGACTGAGGTGCGATAAGGCTGCGACTGAGGTGCGATCCGGTTGTGACTGAGTTGCGAATGAGGTGCGACTGAGTTGCGACTGAGTTGCGGCTGAGTTGCGGCTGTGGTGTGGCTGAGTTGAGATTAGGATGCGAATGAGGTGTAACGGAGGTGCGCCTGAGGTGCTACCACTGCGCAATTGAGGTGCGACTGATTTGCAACCGAGGTGCGACTGGGTTGCGAATGAGGCGCGGCTGAGGTACGACTGAGGTGCGGTCAGGTGCGATCGAATTGCGAGTGCGGTGCGGCTGAGATGTAAATGAGGAGCTATGGGTCAGGTGCGACTGAGGTGCGACTGAGGTGCAACTGAGTTGCGACTGATTTGCAACTGAGTTGCGAGCGAGTGAAACGCGATTGAATTGCGAGTGCGGTGCGACCGCTGAGATGCAACCGAGGTGCGACTGCGGTGCGGCTGACAGAGGTGCGAATGGGATGCGACTGAGATGCGACCGAGGCGCATCTGAGTTGCGACTGCGGTGCGGCCGCGGTGCGGCTGAGGTGCAACTGAGGTATGACTGAGGCGCGACTGGGCCGCGACTGAGATGCGACTGAGATGCGATTGGGTTGCGATTGGGTTGCGACTGGGTTGCGACTGGGTTGAGACGGCGGTGCGACTGCGGTGGGGCTGAGGCGCAACTGAGGTGCGATTGAGTTGCGATTGGGTCGCGACTGAGGTGCGACTTATGTGCGAGTGAGGTGCGACTGAGGTGCGATCCGGTTGCGACTGCGGTGCAACTGAGTTGAGATTAGGACGCGAATGAGGTGCGGCTGAGGTAAGGCTGAGGTGCGACTAAGGTGCGCCTAAGGTGCGACTGGATTGCGACTGAGGTGCGACTAGGGTGCGACTGGGGTGCGACTGGAGGTGTTGCGACTGAGGTGCTGCGACTGAGTTGAGAGTGGGACGCGACTGAGGTGCGACTGATTTGCAACTGAGGTGCGACTGAGGTGCGACAGAGATGCGTTTGAGCTGCGACCGAGGTGCAATTGAGTCGAGTTTAGGACGCGAATGAGGTGCCGTCGAGGTGCGACCGAGGTGCGACCACTGCGCAACTGAGGTGCGAGTGAGGTGCGATTCGGTTTCGACTGAGGTGCGATCCGGCTGCGACTGCGGTGCAACTGAGCGTTGAGATTAGGACGCGAATGAGGTGCGGCTGAGGTGCGACTGAGGTGTGGCTATAAGGTGCGACTTGCGACTGAGGTGCGACTGGGGTGCGACCGAGGTGCGACTGAGGTGCTGCGACTGAGTCGAGATTGGCACGCGAATGAGGTGCGGCTGAGGTGCGACCACTGCGCAACCGAGGTGCGGCCGAGGTGCGGCCGAGGTGCGACCAAGGTGCGACTGAGGTGCGGTCGAGCTGCGGCTGAGGTGCGACTGGATCGCGACTGCTAGGTACGACTGGGTTGCGACTGAGGTTCGACTGAGGCGCGATTGATGTGTGGCCACCGAGGTGCGGCAGGGATGTGACTGAGTTGAGATTGGGACGCGACTGAGGTGTGGCTGGGGTGCGACTGAGTTGAGATTGGGACGCGACCGAGGTGCGGCTAAGGAGCGACTGAGGCGCAACTGGGGTGCGACTGAAGTGCGACTGAGCTGAGATTGCGAAGCAACTGAGTTGCGGCTGAGATACGATTGGGTTGCGACTGAGGTGCGACCTTGGTGCGACTGATGTGCGACTGGGTTGCGACTGGGACGCGACTGAGTCGAGAGTAGGACGCGAATGAGGTGCGGCTGACGCGCGACTGAGATGCGACTGCGGTGCGACCACTGCGCAACTGAGGTGCGACTGATTTGCTACTGAGGTGCGACTGGGGTGCGACTGAGGTGCGACTGAGTTGAGACTAGAACACGAATGAGGTATGTGGTGTGAACATCAAGTAACTGAGGTGCGACTATTTGCCACCGAGGTGACTGGGGTGCCGACCGAGGTGCAACTGAGGTGCGACCGAGGTGTGACTGGTCTCGTGACTGACCATGAGTGCGGTGACTGAGATGCAAATGAGGTGCGACTGCGGTGCGGCTGACGTGCGATTGAGGTGCGACTGAGTTGCGTCTGAGCTACGAGTGACGCGCGATTGAATTGCGAGTGCGGTGCGACTGAGATGCAACCGAGGTGCGAGTGCGGTGCGGCTGAGGTGCGATTGCGGTGCTACTGAGTTGCGTTCGAGTTGCAATTACGATGCGGCTGAGGGGCGGGTGAGGTGCGACTGAGTTGTGATCGAGTTGCGGCTGAGATGCGGCTGAGGTGCAGTTGGGGTGCGTCCGAGGTGCGACTGGGTTGGGATTGGTTTGCGAGTGAGTTGCGACTGGGTTGCGACGGCGGTGCGACGGCGGTGCGGCTGAGGTGCGACTGAGGCGCGAATGATGTGTGGCCACCGAGGTGCGGCAGGGATGTGACTGAGTTGAGATTGGGACGCGATCGAGGTGCGGCTAAGGAGCGACTGAGGTGCAACTGAGGTGCGACTGAGTTGCAGCTGAGGTGCGATTAGGTTGCGACTGCCCGACTGAGGTGCGACCTTGGTGCGACTCATTTGCGGTTGAGTTGAGATTGGGACGCGACTGAGGTGCGGCTGAGTTGCGAATGAAGTGCGACTGAGGTGCGGCTGAGGTACGACTGAGTTGCGACTGGGTCGCGACTGAGGTGCGGCCGAGGTGAGGCTGAGGTGCAGCTGGGTCGCGACTGAGTTGCGAATGAGGTGCGACCGTGGCGTTTCTGACAATGTACGAGGCGGCGGAAGTGAGCAGAAGGAGGTGAAGGCATCGAGCGAGCACGCTGGACTGGAGTCCGCTTAGCTGGCGGTGAGCGGGCCGTGCGAAGTGGTGAGGAGGTTGGCAAGAGAAGTAGTTTGGAGCCCGGTGTCTTCGGTATGGGACCCATGATTAGGCGTGGGCACCATCACACATCGCGATTATCACACAGGAGCAGAGTCGCCTTCACTTCATGAATAATGAGTGGAAGGAACAGCGCACAACCTGAATGGGCTGGATTATCGATTTATTTTCTGAACCCTCGCACGATTACGCATATCGACCCCGTGCCCTCCCGCCCCGATGCCCTGCTGCCGACGTCGGTGCAGTCGGATCTGAAGGCAGAGAAACGAGTTCGTGGCCGGTACGGGTCATACGTATCGAACAAGGGGTATGAAATGGGCAACAAGTCGGCGGAGGGGATGAGAGGCGGACAAACTCGGAAAGATGGCATTCGCACGAACAAAAGAAAGGGAGACGCATAGCCACGGGCACAAGCGGATATAAGGAGGGGTAGGTACGCGCCCTAGGCTCTCTCCCTCATCCCCTCACTCCCTTGTTTAGATGTTGTCCATTTCCTACCTTCTCTCCTTATATTATTTTGGGTCGGTTTTGGGCAACTCACATCCACCGTTCGATCCGGCTCGAACCGCATCCGACGCCTCCTCATCGCTTTCCATATATTGCACGTCACAGCACCGCTCTCCGGAGGTTGCCCATTTCCTACCTTCTCTCCTTATAATATTTTGGGTCGGTTTTGGGCAACTCACATCAACCGTTCGATCCGGCTCGAACCGCATCCGACGCCTCCTCATCGCTTTCCATATATTGCACATCACAGCACCGCTCTCCGGACGAGGTTGCCCATTCCCTACCTTCTCTCCTTATACTATTTTGGGTCGGTTTTGGGCAACTCACATCCACCGCCCGATCCGGCTCGAACCGCATCCGACGCCTCCTCATCGCTTTCCATATATTGCACATCACAGCACCGCTCTCCGGAGGTTGCCCATTCCCTACCTTCTCTCCTTATACTATTTTGGGTCGGTTTTGGGCAACTCACATCCACCGCTCGATCCGGCTCGAACCGCATCCGACGCCTCCTCATCGCTTTCCATATATTGCACATCACAGCACCGCTCTCCGGAGGTTGTCCATTTCCTACCTTCTCTCCTTATACTATTTTGGGTCGGTTTTGGGCAACTCACATCCACCGTTCGATCTACTACGGCGGTGGACTGCATCCTACGCCGCTCGATCTCTTTCTGCTTCATCGTCGAGCGGCGCACCCCCCCCCGTTCCCCCGTGCCCTCCAGATGAATGTTGCTTATTTCCTCCGTCTCTTCTATATCATTTTGGGTCGGCTTATTTGGACAAGGCAAGGGGCAACTGGCATCAATCTTTCGATCTGCTGGGGCCCATATCTGACGCCTCCTCTCAGCATCTCTCATTGCATCACCGTTCCCTCGTCCCCTCCTCACGACTGTTGACCACTTCCTACCTTCGGTCTATCCACTGTGCGCTCATGGTCGCCTGAAGATGCTGGGCTCGATTTCTGACGGTTTGAAATGCAATTGATGTATGCAATGGTGAAGTCGTGCCCCCGAATAGTATTTACGCTTTATATTGATCTCCGCAATACATGCTTACGGACTGGTCCCATTTTGCAACTTGACGTTGATTGGGACGGATGAGTGAGCCGTCGTATCCTCGAAGCAGAAACGTATTAGAGGCTGCAGAAGCGACTCATGGTGTTGGGACGGTCGCGCGTTTAGCAATGAGCAGCAGGGAACCTTGACTCGGAACAGATTTCCATGTCCTTTTCCAACAACCGAATTTCGTAACCCAGGGTGTCCTTTACGTATCCTTGCAGGTCTAGCAGAACGGTATGTGGGAAAGTGGCATCTGGCACATCTTCGAGGGTTTGATCCCAACGGGCCAGGGGCCGGCGTCTCTCCACCATTAGTCCGTCGAACATGAGCGGACCGACCTTCCATCCGGTGGCGCGACACCGACTCTCGATCGTCCGAATGATTTTGTCTTCTTCGATCTGAATGGCGAAGGCGAGCCTTCCCGCTTCGTTTATGACTTTGCCCTGCCCGGTGCGCGAAACGCGCTCGTTCCACTCGTGGATAGAGGCACTGAGTGCCGGTACTTTCATAAACACCCAGGCGTCCAGTGCTTTCATCTCTTCGGCGAACTTCTGCGCATGCGGAAATTCCCCGTCGGCGTCGCCAGGCAAGCGCGATTGTCGATCGCATGCCCGTTTCCAGGTATCGATCGATCCCCCGAACATCAGCACCAAGTACAAACGTTTGGCCATGTCCCTGTTCACCTTGTAGAATTCCATGGTGTCACCGAGAACCCCGTCTCTGTCTTTGCAGTATCTCTCCAAATGTGGGATAGTTTTGCCTATATCGGTTTTCGCCATTTGCCAGGCGATGTGGGGATTACAATTTTCGATATCGATGTCGTGATAGTACTTTCTGGCGGCCCTGGTTCTTATCGCTTTACGCAAGCGTTGTATGCAAGGCCCGGTGCCGTAGCGGCGTCCCTCAGAAATCTTTCGACTGTGATGATAGTGGACATAGTGTCTCCCGCCGCCATCCTCGGCAGCCTTGATGAGCGCGGTGACGGACTTTAGTTCGATTTCCAGTTGGTCCTTCCTTTCGGTGCGATTGGTCGTGAGCTCGAGCTGTGCCGATGCGCTCCATTCCCGGAGAGCCTCGACATCCACCGACTCTGTGGGGGAGCCTTCCATCGATGCATCCGAGGATCGGGAGCCTTCTGTCTCGTCGAGGTCGTCCTCTGCGTACCCCGTGGCGTCATTTATCAGCTCTCGTTCCAGTGAATCGAGATGGACGTCCGTGTGGTGCGAAGCATGCTCATGGTAAGGATATGTCACTCCACCACACCACTCCCCCTCACTCGGATACCCCCGATCTCGAGTACATGCGTCGCACGTGATATGCAACATGTCTAACACATCCCGCCGGAGTTGGTCATCAATCCGAGCACCGCAAATCTCTCTGCGATCCGTTTTGTGCTTGTTGCACTGCTTTCTCTTGCGCTCCGTCTTCATTGTCAGCTTGTAGCCACACGTTCCGATGGCAGCGTTGATGCTCTGGTACGGGGTGGTGGAAAAATTGTGATGATTCGACGGCGTTGCCACGCGTGCATCGCGGGCAGTGCGAGAGTACGCTTGGCTTGAACAGACCCTGGCGCAGACGTCTTGTAGTTCGAGCAAGGCTTTCTTCATGTCGGGCGAAAGGCGCGCGCGATCGACGGTCGTTGTCTCGCCAGTTCCAGCATCTGCATCGTGCTCATCCTCGATCTTCATGCCGTCGTCGTCGGTGTTCGTGGACTGGGATAGTGTTACGCCCCAAGGTTTTTTTAGGTACGGGAGCCACTTCTCATCGACGTCGCCGATCCTTTCCTCGGCGGAAGTGGCGGATGCACGGAGCCGTTTGAGGATGTACGGAACGCCCGTCGCCACATCACTCTCGAACGCGACTTGGGCCAGTGGTTTGTCATGGCCATTGTGGTTGTCCTTCTTGACGAGGCGCGCGATCGTTTCGTTTCCCTGCAGCGTGTTGCGACGCCGCTTGATCTTAGTCAAAGTCTTCTTGAGGTACGTGTACGTGCGTGGACAGGGACATTGCTTGACGTAGTCTATGACCCATGCCACCTGCTCTTCCCAGGCCTCTTCGGGTGTGAGCTCGTCGGGGCGGTCGCCATTCTTCTTGTCGAAGCACCAACGCTCAAATCTTTGTTGCTGCTGTCGGTAGTGCGGACTTTGCTCAATCCATGTCTTCCAAGCAAGCCTCGCTAAATCCGTGTCCTCCCGCATCGCGCGGTACACCCCAGCGATCCAATCGTGCAGCTCTGAGATGAGCGCATGGTGCGATACGCAACGTCGATCCGCCCTTGCGCCATCTACTTGGTCTGGGTATAACAGCGCCCGCACGCGTTCCGCTTGCGCAGGATACCCGGAAACGATCAGCTCAATCAACCGCGTCACTTTCGCTTCGCCGTCTAAATCGGTTGACGTGTTGTAATGGTCCATGATCTCCACGAGCCGCGACTGACAGAGACACATTCTCAGCGTGCCATCCTCATCCTCGACGAAATCATACAGTTTGCGCAAGATCCCCGCGACTTCCACGAAGTCCGTGGTGGGCTCGTCGCCGCCTGGTGCGTTCGCACGCGCCTCCTCCATGTCGGTCAGTTCGGACGCGGCTGCATCGTGTATCCGTGTCGTGCTTTCCACCTTCATGAGGACCTCAGCGGCATTGATTTCCAAAAGATTGCCAACGGTGAATTGATATATCTGTTCGGGACCCCAAGACTTCATCGGATCGTGCAGGTCGGCAAGCCGTTTGCTGGCGTAAGTCGTCAGGCGCGATACGTGGGCCTCTTCATCAAAGTTGTCCACGCAAGGCTCGCCTCCGGCGGTGATGGTGAGGTACTAAAGTGAACTCAGTTCCCCCCAATAACCTAAAAACACCATGAGGGACGCCTCAAATCGGTGTAAGAAGACTGGTACCAGCAAGAAGCGACAACAACAAAGACATCAAAGACATATACAAAGGTATGCCCGTTGTGAGGTCACAACTCTCTTAAGAGGGGAGATCTGTCAGGGTTATGACCGATGACATATGTGTCATACATGTCATACGTGTCATACCTGTCATACATGTCATACCATGTCATGTCATGTCATATATTATTATGACAGTCGGTCATGTCATATATTATTATGACAGCCGACAGTATGGTCGATCATGACTGTACAGGTCGAGTCGCGTCATACATTTATGACAGTCGTCAGTACGGTCGACGATGACTGTACATGTCGCCAGATGATTATGTCATATCATCAGGCATCCCTGTCATCGAGAGTTCGTATGATTGAACTCGAAGATGGCAAAGCAAAGATACATCTTGGAAACAAACCAAGAACCATCTTTAGCTTTCAGCATGCGCAGAACTCGCATGTGCAGCATGAACGAACTAGTCGTTACTACCATGCTGGTCGTTCAACCTACGTCTCGGGTTCACAACCCAATGGCGGTACCATCTAAGATGATGGGTGACGTAGGTATAAAAGTGAGGAAGCGTTGTGCTTCAGCAGATCCTCTTACAGAGACTGCACTCACAAACCCGCTCATCCGTTCACCTGCATTGCTGTCCAACTTTGCAGTGTTTCATTGTATATTGATAATATATTCACGGCGCTTGTATTTACATCCGTATCAGTTCCCAAGTGAAGACATAACTTCCTAAAAAATGAACCAAATCCAGCGATGGATGAGTCAAATTGGAGTAGATTTCGACGAGGAAGACGCCGGTGACGTCAAACAAGTCGAGCGGCAAGCCAGTTGTCCTGCAGGAGCGGTGCTGTTGTCCAGAAAGGCGAGGGCGCGTTTGGGTGCGTGTCGAAAACGTAACTCCTCGTAAAATTAACCAAATCGGGCGATGTAAAAGTCAATCTGGGGTGAAATTCGACGAGGAAAACGGCGGTGAGGTCAAAAATAACGTGCGGTAAGCCAGTGTTGCCGCAGTACGGGCGTTGTTGTTCAGAGTGTAGGGCTTCGTAGGCTAGACGTCGTTGTTGGAACGAAGCACGTAGTCGGGAATGGCCGAAAATGCGCAAAAGCGGTAGGGCACTTCTGTAGCCCAACTTTCGGATGGTTTGACGGGTAAAAATTGGTCGCGGCCGCGATCTTCAACGGTGGCCGGGCGGGTCGGGATGTGGCTGCTGTCGTAAGGACGAAACAGTTGCCTAGGCGGCGGTCGGGATTTCAAGGAGGGTCGGTTGCGCTTTGGCACTGGCCAGGATTTTCAAAATTTGATCAAAAATTTGGGTACGTTTTTGGCCTGAAAAAAATTTCAAAATTTGATCAAAATTTGGGTGCGTTCTTCAAAATAAGTCAAAATTTGATTAGAAGATGTAAAAAAATAGAATAAAAATATGGGCGGGATTGGTTTTTCTAGGATTTGCTAGGATTAGCTAGGATTTGCTTTTCTTTCTCACCGAACTCCTGTGCGTGTGAGCGTGTATTTTCTTTGCTGAAGGAGATGTTTGGTGAAGATCAGGACTTGCCTTGGTGACTATCTACAGCAGGCAGCTTTGATGCTTAGGTACAACAAGCGGTTGTAATATGTTTATTCAGTGATGACTTCACTCGTAATAATGATAATCCATCTACTTCGACTGAATATCTTATTTACTCGTTCTTGATAATAGGATTTGTGATAGGCATCACATATTCACATTCCAAGGTTGCCTTGTTTCCCGTTGCCCTTGTTGGCAACGACAAGCAAGGTAGCCCCTCCAAACCTCAATTGTGATGCCTAAGCAAAACCTATTGCGTGTCGTAGTCTCATAACCGGTTTAATTAGTCTTGAAACCTGTTATCGATCATATTCATATAGGTTTTACAGGTCTGAAGGTTGCTAATAGGTTGCCAAGCTGAACAAATTAGTATGAAATAGGTTCTTAGGCCAATTTGGGTGATTGTAAAAGAAATAGGGGCCTAGGGCAAGCGTCTCCGCGTCTCAGCGAACCGGTTTGGGCGTGTTTGGGGCCCGCGAGTTCGGCTAATTATTGAAAAAAATTTAGGAAAAATTTAGGGGCCTTTTCAAAAAGGGAGGAAAAATTTAGGTGGCTTTAGGAAAATTTTCAAAAAAAAAATTGGGTCAATTTAAAAAAAAATGTGGGCCAGAGCCAAGTTGCGCTCCAAGGACCAAAAGTAACCAAACTGGCCGCGGCCGCGATCTTCAACCCGGGTGGCCGGGGTCGGGATGTAGTTGTTGTCGTAAGGACGAAACAGCTGCCGTCGGTAGCGGCGGTCGGGATTTCAAGGAGGCCGGGTTTGATGCGCTCCAAGGACCAAAAGTAACCAAAAACGAACACCCACAAGTGGTGGCCGATAACTTGACAAGAAGCAAGAAATATACATATGGATATATATATGTCGGGTGCGTGGAAGCAGAACAGTCTCGCAGGGGCGGGTGTTCTGTTCTCGGATACTATAAAATACTTAGTTGAGTGTGTTATAGCACACTGACAACTGTGACAACGGACACCGGTGACATCTCGGGCTGAGGGGTGACAGACAGGAGACTGTCAGGCCCCCCTACAGTGGGGGGGGGCAAGATTGGGTTCCCCGTGAGTTCATTACACTTTTCGGAGATAACCAAACGCTATAACCCTACGCAATTGCACAGAGCCTAACTTATCCCCTCTGCTCCCCCTGCCGCCTCACACAATAATAATAATAATAATAATCACACACACTCGCCCTCATACGACCCCCATCGTCGATCGTGCAAAGCATGCTGCCAAAAAAATCGAGCGATTTTCGTTTTGTCAGCGCAGATTCAGAGCAGAGAGGGCTAGGGATAGGGTCTCACCGTCATGTCAAGTCAAGTCAAGTCATCAGCCTCGACGCTCGAGTGTCGCTGTCGAGTCTCCAGTCTGGAGTCTGGAGTCTGGAGTCTCGGAGTCCGCAGGAATCTGCGATGCGATGTCAAGTCATGTCATCATCTCATCAATGATCAATCTGAATCTCGAATTCTCGATCGAATGAAAGACAAAGTTCACTTCACTCTTCAGGTGAGGCGAGGGATAAATCTTAAATGAAAAATCGACAGTTCGAGTTCCCACGCCAGAAATCCGACACAGCAAGCGAACGGAACTGAAGGTCTTCTCCTTTCACTCGTCTGCAACTTTTCGAAAGAGGTTCCCAGTACCCGTCGTACATTTCGTCACTCCCCAGGAAACTTGGGCGTGCGCTAGCGTATATTTGTATGGTTGCATCACCTTGAAGTTGCCACGTATCCATTTAAAGAAACTTTAAGCGTTCAAAACATGCAAGATCTTGCAACATTGAAAGTCCCAGAATTGAAGGCTGAACTCTCGAATCGTGGTTTGGAGACGAAAGGGGTCAAAGCGGAACTATTGCAGCGTCTTCAGGAGGCGATGCAATCCGAACAGACTAGTGCAGCAACCTCAGATCCTATGCAACCGAATTTATTGTCTGAGCAGAATAGCGCCCCTGTCGACCCGCAAGTGTCCGAAGAAGCCAACACGGAGGGAACTGACCCGATGCCACCATCAGTCACGGTCGATGAGACAGTTGAAGTGCCGTCCACCGCTCAGGATTCTGATATGGTAAATACGCTTGGAGATGTGTCCGGACACGAGTCAGTAGCGTTGGCAGAAGACGGCTCTGAAGTACAGCCTGAAACCGCCACGGAAACGAAGCCGGCAGTCCTTGTTGACTCGGTTGAAGGTGACGCTGCTGCAACGACGTCAGTCACCAGTCTAAATCAAACCGAAGCTGATCCTGTGTCCGGCCAAGAAATTCAAGTGGAAACAGGGGAGAAACGGCGCCGCTCTTCGGTCCCCCAGGAAGCAGCTCCCGCCGAAAAGAAGGGTCGCGGATCAGGGAACGCAGCTGCAGATCAACAAGATCCAGAGCGCACTATATTCGTGGGCGGGCTTCCCGATTTAGCTTCGGCGGAATCCTTGACTGAATTTTTCTGCTCGTACGGTGAGGTGATATATTCAAAAGTTATTTGCAACCAGGGAACAAGTACTTGCAAAGGGTTTGGCTTCGTCACGTTCCAACACCCCGATATTGCTCAGCGGCTGCGGCTCGCTAAGAAGCTGCAAGACCTGGCTACTCTAGAATTCTTCGGAAAGAAGCTGGATATTGGCGAACCTGCCTATGCGAAGAACACCCACAATCATAATCACCACCACAGAGGCGGGGGCCACTTCTGGAGCTAACAGCCCGGAGTCCTAATGGCGTTCAGATGTTGCACTCACCTTGATATGAGAACGAGAAGGATGTCCAGAGTCTTGTTTCCCTGCAGGGTATTTAATATGACTTTGGATATGATTGTCAGTTGCTCGCATATCTGCGACGAACGCCTGTCCACACTCACCTATCAACTCTGCTCCCTGGCACACATATGTAACTGTGTAATTCTCTCTTCCACCTCCTAGATCGCCGTTAATCATCCGTTATTCTACTCCTTCAACTTCTTCGGACACCTTTGTACGTTAGTTCCTTCCTCTTCCACCTCCTAGGACGCCACTTGACAAGAGTGTACAATGTGTGCCCTTCTGGGAGCATCAGCAGTTCTTCTTGAAAGCTTATCACTTATATTCTCTCCTATAATAAAGTGTCTATGTGCTAAGTCGCGTGCGCAACAAGTTTCTTTTTGCGTTATTTTGGTGAAGGCGTTGGATCCTCAATGCTTCCGTTCTCTTTTTACGTCCTCTTTCGTGAAGTGTGGAGGTCTGTATCCATTCGGAGCATAATAAGATGCTGACAGTTCTCAGTTTAGTCCCAGGGTTTAGTTACGCCGGTAGCCCTGGAGTCAATAACTAGTTTTGGCACACTTGCTGTTTGTGGCATATTCGCCTCGAGGGTTCAAGAATGTATGTGGAAGCCTGGATAATTGCCAAGTACCAATCTCTCTTTCCAAGCAGTTTATTGTTTGTATTTGTTGTGATTTCACTGTGCGAGCATTGCAGCATGCACTTGCACATTTATCATTTCGAGTTGCATTGATGCAGAAATAACTCAACGCGCGTACAGCCATATGTGCTCTAGATCCAGGATCAAGCCGGGCTTCCAAAAGGGCTTTGTGCCCAGGATCCCACCGTCCCTGCCGGATGGACATTACGAATAGTGAAGAGAAAAATAAGTTGCAGAGCATGAATGAAAATTTGAAACTGAATTGCTCATATTTGAAACGAGTACTCGGCGAATTTTGATTCACCGTGCGCATTTCACACAATGCTCTTAAGATCTGGGTTCATGAATCGCATATCTTCACTGTGCATTCCGAATTCACATGTAATTGATTTCACTTCATATTGATGTATTAATGGCAAGTCGAAGTAAAATCCTTGATATGGTGTTATTAAGTTATCAACTTTCCGGGGAAAATGGTAAGACTCGTCTACAAATTATCGAAATATATGTAAACGCAACATACATATATGGCATTATTGTATCAGATTAGCAAACGGTATAGCTCTGCTATGCTAAATTCTGTACAATTTCGGTGTAAAACTCACAGACTACACAGAAGCAGAATATGACACAATAATAAACATAGTGTGCTGTGCAAGCAAATTAAGTAATGTTTACAAACTACCTTCCTATCTAGTTATTCGCTTATAAACAATCGATAACCGGAAAAACAAATGTCACCAAAACCGAGAAATTGCACTGTAGTCGGTTCACGCAAAGATCCCACAAATCAGACGCGTCTTCCTCGCCGCCAACATCCTACGACGCTTGCCGCATTCTCCCGGCACTCCTGCAGGATGCACGATAGGTATATTGTCAGTCGGTGAATAAAAAAGACCAGCAGCGCAAACTCTTTCATGTCAGTGAGGGAAAGTGGCGTAGTTCTAAACATGATTACGGTAGCATGGCCAACCAAGACCGGGGTTAAACCCGCCAGCAGGAAATATCCCCAGACGCGCTCAGCTACCTCTTCGAAGAAGAACACATGGCGCAATAGTTCCTTCATGACTCTAGTAACAAAATTGCGTTTCTGAAACACACAATCGCAAAAAAGTGCAAACAAGGCAGGCGCACAAAATTGCCAAACATTTAAACAAGGAGAGGCAGAAATGTGAAGCAGTTGTGGTTGCGAAGTAGCAAAAGAGAAATGTCTTGGCGATCACGCAGAAAAGCAAAGCATACAGACTTAGCAACAAAAAACAGATCCTGAGCAATCAGTGCAGAGAAATATGAAACCATGTGAACATACTTATGAGGTCGTCATGATAATTGTGCCAGGGGCACGACGACAGATGCTCGGAGATATGTTTTTGATTGAACGTGCAAAGGTACACAATTCGGATTTTTATAATATACTGGATCAGGGCCAGATTGAGGTACAAACGATAATTCGGTTCCGAGTTCTGAAGGCTAAACACTTCTCAAGTGCTCTACTTATTCACTCGTCACTCAGGTTGCAGGGTCAACCACTCGAGAGCCGATGTCACACTTCGGCTCAACGTTCAGTTCTCGATCCGATCTCATTTCTAATTCCGATTCGTCATTCTCGATTCAGATGTTATGCCAACAGGCTGACACGATGACTGCCCCACAGTACTGTCATACTACTGTACTGTCATACTGTCATACTGTCATAGCGTCATACTGTCATACTGTCATAACCTTAATATCTGATATTCGATTTCATTGTCTTTTCAACCCCGATGCGAATCTGACCATTCTTCGAGGGTCTGACTGAGTTCCACGATGACACCCCCCACAGTACTGTCATACTACTATAGTGTCATACTGTCATACTGTCATAGTGTCATAGTGTCATACTGTCATACCCCGGACATCTGGTATTCATTCTCATCGTGATTTCAAGCCCAATCTCACTGTCATCGTGCCAATCCCAGATTACCCCCGATGACACACATACGGACGCATAGACATATCGGCTCACGCTGTGCCTCCGGGCACAACTCTCCCCCCCTTAGGAGTGGTCTACCTCCTGGGATCACTCCGCTAAGGTACCCATCTAAGTTCCAGTTCTTAGGTTTTCTGGTTCCTTGCTGTTTCCAGTTCTTAGGTTCTCTGGTTCCTCTTCGAGCATAGTTCGCCTGCCGCTACCAGGGCACCACTTTCAAGAAGAAGGGTGCCACTTGGAATCTAAAGCGGGTCTTCAGTGTCGCGGAGGCGTAAATGTCGGAAAAGTTGTCGTAGCAGGAGTGCTGGCACGGGATATACACTCGCAGATCGACCTGCTCCAGTCTGCTGCGGGTGAGGTCCAAGCTGAGCAGTCTGGATGAGCACCGGTTGCCCATCTGCACGCACACGGTGTTGAAGTAGTACAGCGTAGCAGGGGCGAGGGTGGTGCTGAGTTCGTCCATATGCAGGTGGGTTTCATGTACTGCGTACCATACATGCAGTAGGTGCACACCAGCGGTGGGGGAAGTTGGCGCATCATAGGGCGAAGCCGTAGCGCGTTAGGGAAGCGACCTCTGGGGTTTTCCATGAACCAATATTTTGGCTCTAGGTAGTCAATGATCTGCAATGCTCGTCGCACGATTTTGTCAGCCTGGGGAAGGTCAGGGGGTCCACCAGTGGTGCGCGCTTGACTGTACTGCCTGCAGGGGGGACTTGCCCAAATAACATCGAAGAATCCAGGCGGGTATTGCTTGTAGTCCCATTGCAGGATGTCACACACATGAGTGGGTTGCCAGATATGCCCGGAGTCGAGGGTCACCACTGAGGCGGAGGGGAAGCAATTTAGGAATTCCCTCTCTACTGAGCCAGTACCGCTGAAAAGTACGAGAATCCTGGGCGTGCGGGTTGTCTTTGCCTGTATTGCCAGCAGCTCTGTCACCAGTGCCAACGACCCATCTTCCACGCGCTCCTGGCGTTCCCACGGCAGGGGGATATCATCTTCCATCTGTTCGAGCTGGTCCAGTTCATCGCAGGGATTGGTGATGAGGTGGGCCAGTGTCATTCCGGCTTGAGCGGAGTGGCGGCCACGCTGCTCGCGTCGCCGAGTGGCTTCGTCGCGGACTTGCGCTTCCATGTGCAGTCTCGCTTGCTCGAATTCACGAAGTTGTTGAAGTGGACTTCCGCGTTCAAGTTTGTCACGCGTCCTCCATTGGTCGTGAGCTTTGGAGTAGCCAGTCCAGCGAACCTTCCACTCTTCCACCTCCTTTCCTCGAACAGACCGCACTCGACGTGCAAGGATACGCTCAACGTGTGCTTCCTTCTGACCGTCTACTACCACCTCTTCAGGTACTGCTAGGTGATCGCGTGCGGCAAAAGCATCTTGACCGCTGGTGTACGGTTTGAGGCGATGTTGAGCGAACACGTCGTGAATCCGCCAGTGAGGAGGGAGGCGTAGGCGGTAGGCTACTGGAGCTCCTCTGTCGGCCTCGGGCATGGTCATCTGTATATCGCTGAAGAAGCGTACGGTCACAGGAACTGGTCCATGCCAGCGCTTGGTCAGTTTCCTACAGATGGAGCGATCCATCACCTTCTCCGTAAGGTGTTTCGCCTCTATCCAGACCAGATCTCCAACAGCATACTCCCGCTGCCCATGTCTGCGATCAAACTGTTCGCGCTGTCGCTGTTGAGCCAGCTCCAACCGCTGCCTGGCGTCCCGCAGCTGCGACGAAAATTTCACAGCCACTTCGTGTGCGGTGCCTACTCCCCCAGTTCGTCGTCCGGCGGTGGACTGCGCGGCCTCCAGGAAAAGATCCAACTGCGACAGCGGCGAGAACCCGAACACCAGTTCAAACGGCGTGAAGCCAGTGTCGCGAACTTATGCACGAAGCGTCCACACAAAGCACAACCCTCTAGCCCTACTACTAGACAGTCTTACTTATTGTCAGTGCCTATACAACACTAGCTCGACTTTGCATATGTTTCCTTATATGACTGCACAGTTATCTTGCTACTGTAACTATACAAAATCTCAAAATTTTTGATATCTCTTTATTTCTTCTCACAACTTGTGCAAGCTCTTTTTCTCAACATGAAAAAGACTGTTAATTACAGTTCTGACGCAGTCGCACGAGGACAAGTCCACAAATGTATATCTTTACAAGCATAAGATTACTGTATCTCACTAATCATCTCATAACACTGCTGTTTTCGCGGTCTTAGGCGAGTCCTGGCTATTCTCGGAATCACTGTTACGAAGGCAAAACAAAAATGAGCGTCTGGCTCACCCCACTCCGCCGCTCTACTTATTCTCGCTATCTCCAAACAAGTGTAACACCCATCCGTATTTCCGTATCTCGTCACTGTCATAACTCCTCGCGCGTATCGTACTGCGCGTGTCATACGTTCGTCACAGAGACTGCTACAGCAAGTGTCACAACCCAGCTGAGGTACACGATAAGCCGTGGTTTGTGACAGCTGTCGCGAACTTATGCACGAAGCGTCCACACAAAGCACACCCTCTAGCCCTACTACTAGACAGTCTTACTTATTGTCAGTGCCTATACAACACTAGCTCGACTTTGCATATGTTTCCTTATATGACTGCACAGTTATCTTGCTACTGTAACTATACAAAATCTCAAAATTTTTGATATCTCTTTATTTCTTCTCACAACTTGTGCAAGCTCTTTTTCTCAACATCCCCCATCTGTAGCTGCCACTGGTAGCACAGACATTAGATAAGAGCTTGCTCAGCATCTTCTGTCGTAGCGCCATCCATTGCGAACTTGCCCATGCTGAAGGTAAACATACCCACTCCAGAAGCCTCTCCTCCTCTCAACATCCTGGCTCTTGTCAAAGGGTTGCGAAACACCATGACCCACATGCATCTTCTGCCAATAGGTCCATGCTCTAAATGTCCAATCACATGTAAACGTCCAGCGTGACACAGCTTACGAAAGTATTGTGCCCTGCTTTATGTCATATCTGTCATGTAGTGCGATGGCACATGAATACAAGCCACCACTCGGCTGGCCAGTACTGCCAACGGCAACGCAATATCCAGCACTGCGAACCAGGGTGAAGTTACCACTGCGTCACACACCCCATACTTCTCCTTCCAGGCTCGATAATTGCCCGGTTGTAAAGCATTAAGGGCTTCGTGCCACTTCAACTGCGGATTCCAATCATTATTCATAACCTTCAGATGAGGCCACTCCAGTGACATAACCTTGCCAATGACACCTGTGCCAGCCCAAGGATCCCATACCTGTGTGATCTTCTCCCAAGTCACCTCGTGCGCCAAACGTCTGACCTCCTGAGGAACTGTCATCACCAACTCTAAGCCCCAATCCAGTTGACTGGCAATCTTCACCTGAGCTCTGCTCAGTTGTGTGACATCTCCTCTCTTCTGCACTTCCTCGGGGCTCATGGCCTGCACCGTGGACGTCTTGCGGAGACTTCTCGCGCGAGCGTGCTGCTCTGCACACTTCCTGCTCAAGATGGTGCGATGGCCCTCATGCCAGAATCCTGGCATCACTTCTGTGATCACTCTGCTGAGCTCCTCCTGGTTTCCCCAGGCCACTCTGTCAGGAAGATCCCCCATGCTCCCTTCTTTCCTGAGCATCTGCTGCGAGCTCAGCGCCTGCCATGGGTCTTCACGTCCCGGCCTCACTGCACGATGCGGACCCACGTCTGCAGGCAACAATACCACATCTGATCCCAGCTTCTCTCTCAACTGCAGCTCCATGGCCGCCATCTTGTCAACGATTGACGCGCTCACCTCGGCGGCAGCTGCCACCACAGTCCCACCTAAGCACTTGGGACATTGCCAATCCCCTTCAGGTACTCCATCCAGCGCTGGATTCAGACACCACGTGTGATAACCACGGTTACAGGTGTCACACAGCAACATGGCTGCCTCCCCATCTGTCCGCATACACACCTCACACGCGAGATGCTTGCTGGGAATGGCTGCACTGCAGTCGTACTGGTCTTTCACTTGTAAGTGGCATGGCGCAATACTTTGCACTGTGCTCTTCTCCCGCAGCTTCGTGCTGTCCTCCAACACTACCACTCCATCTCTTTGCACCTTGACTATCTTCAGGATGGCTGACTTGGTGGCCACCTCCATGCCAGAGCGCGGTTGTTGTCGTATATATACGAAATCGCCTGCCTTGAACTGGTGCGGCTTCGGCTCGTAACTGCCACTCCTCCTGTGCTCGTACCGTAAAGTGTCGCGGTGCTGAGCGATCTCCAGGTTGCACCCTGCATGTACCATGAGCCTCTTCACGATGGCGGCTCGCTGTAACAGATCATCAGCCAGTGTCTTCTCCTCCTGCTTCCCAAAGTCCAACTCGGGTCGAGCACGAAGATCCGGTGGCACCGTGGCTTCCTGAGCGAACAGCAAGGTGAATGGCGCCACTCCAGTGGACTGCTGCCTAGCTGCGTTGTAGCTGAGTACGAGTGACCAGAGCATCTCATCCCACTCGAAGTCCAGGCCCTTGTCGAGGGCCATCTTCTTGAAGCAAAACTTGAGGGTGCGTACCACCCGTTCGGTTAAGCCATTGCTCTCTGGGGAACTCGGTGAAGTCACTCTCCGGTCAATGAGACACTGCTCGCATAGAGCAGAGAACTCACCTTCAAACTCTGTGCCCCCATCCACCAAACATTCTGCAGGCGCCCCAAACACGGATAGGACATGATAGCGAAATGCGTTGGCGATGGTGGCGGCCTCCTTGTCGGGGATTGGAACGCACACGACGAATCGCGTGTAGTGCTCAATCATGACCAAGACGCGTTGGTTCCCAGCCTTCGTGATGCGTTTCGTGGGCCACGCTAAATCCAGGGACCAGCGATACATGAAGGACTTGATCTCCAGCGGCGTGAGATTCGCCTCCTCCCGTGCATAGTGCGTCTTCACCCTCTGGCAAGTCTGGCACTGAGTGACCACTGCTTGCACATCCTGTTTCATGCCTGCCCAGTAATGGCGTTGCCACAACAGGTTCAGTGTCCGCCTGATGCCCCAATGGCCGGTCCTCTCATGGTACTCACGCACCAACTGAATCCTGTCACAGGGCTTGGGCACCAGCAGCTCCTTACCACTGACGGTGACCATGTATAACTCGCCCATGAGCTCGTCCCAACGGTGACGCGCTGCCCTCTTCCTTACCCTGTGATATTCCTCCTTGGGCACCTCCACTCTTCCTCCTGTCTTGATCCACGCGAGGCATAGCTCGTCCTCGTGTATATCGGGGTATCTTTCTCGGAATGACTCCTGGTTGGTTACGCTGGCTAGCATGGCAACCATTCTCGTAGTGTCGGGCAGCTTAGGCAGCCTCATCTCTTTCTCCTTTGTCACTGGTGCCCACTCTGGGGCTGAGCTCGTCTCTGCTGGCTTGCCTCCAGGTCTTGAAAAGGCCTGCCGGTGGCGTGCCTCGTAGCCCGCGAGCTTCATGGAGGCCATCTTCCACTGCCTGCGGCGTGGAACAGCGTCGGCGGTGCCTAGCCCCTG
Organism: Cymbomonas tetramitiformis; assembly: GCA_001247695.2. Taxonomy (NCBI): domain Eukaryota; kingdom Viridiplantae; phylum Chlorophyta; class Pyramimonadophyceae; order Pyramimonadales; family Pyramimonadaceae; genus Cymbomonas; species Cymbomonas tetramitiformis. Next base: position 30,069 of record LGRX02003292.1, read on the forward strand.
TGTACCTTTCTGTCCTTGGCTGCACATGCGTTGCAGTCGTTCTTCCCAGTCCTGATGGCTGAGGCGTCGCGCGACTTGCTGGGTGTAGCCGCTGGAACTGGTGATCCACTCTGCTAGTTGGGCTCGCACCGGCTCAGCCGTGTCCTCGGAGGTGGCAGCCACCTTGGTGGCTTTCGCGATGGGGATGGCAACTAGCGTGCCATGTTCCTCCTCCTCACTCTCCTCACTCTTCGGCAGTTTGGTCGTGCTGACCTCGGCAATCGCATACAATAGCTCCATTGCTCTTCGGTCCATAGCAAGGCCAAGCACTCCTGCCAATTCTTCGTCTTTCATGCCATGTGCCGCGCGCAGCTCACCTGCGCTGTACCCCATGGCCACTGCCTTCTCATCCAGGTTAACCTCTCTGGTCTCCCCCACTTCATCATCATCTCCCTCCCTCACCACTGTGCCTGCGCGAGGCGCGCGAAAAGCACGAGAGTTTTGCGTCGCCAAGATGGTTGGCAATACTCTCATGGGCTCCCCTACAACGTTGGCGGTGTAGTGAGGCTTCCTGTCTCCTGTGACGACCCTGCGCGGCTTCCAGCCTCGCTGCAGAATATCGCGCACGTATCTGTCTGGTGGTCTGTCCACCCGCTCCATCACCAGATTGAACTGCTGATTCTGGAACAGATTGCTCCAATATGCTCGTAGACGATGCGCGTATGATCCCGCGCGCGCCGCGTCAAAGGACACCGGCTGGCCCACCACGCTGTTGATGATGGGGAACACCTCCTTCCTGATCTTCGAGTTCTCCCTGTGTGACAGCGGAGAAACGTTTTCCAGCACATATGCTGGCGGTCTCTGAGGCTGCAGCTGTTGCAGCGTGGAGAGGACTCGCACTGCCTGGTAGAACAGTCTGCTGTGCCTGCCCTCCAGACCAGCCAGCTTGCCAGCTGGTGACAGGTCCTGGCATGGATATCCACACACCATGACCCACTGCTCTCCACTCAATGCCCCTGCATGTACAAGGTCAATGAGGCTGGTGTCTTCGATGTTGCTGGGCAGTTGCTCCAAGTGGGCTGCCTCGGCACGGAACAAGTCAGGATGACGGCGACTGAGCGCCATGCACCTGGCCCTGGCTACCGTCTGGCTGGACTTCGAGATGTCCTGGTAGAGGTACTTGTTAACCTTAACTCCGCAGCGCAAGAGCATCTCTAGTCCAGCACACAGGCCCCCACACGGCTCATAGCAGACCACGCCCTCTTCTCTGGCTTCCCGGAAGAAGCTCTTGTCAATCACTCTCGTGTCGATCTTCTTCGGCACTTTGAGCTTACCACCCTCCATGGTCTCGTCGCCGTATATCGCTGGTGAGCCTCCGGAATGCATACCCCTGATCGGCCGTACCTGGCTGAGGGCATCCCAGGCGACTCGAGTCAACCTGCCCGAGCACCTGGCCACTTCCGGGTGGTCAGTGTCAAACATGACCCCCTTGTTACACTCCAGCTCTTCTCGGTAGTGCACGTCAAACAGTCGATGGACTGCACTAGTCCCCAGCTGCTCCCTGGCCATGTTCTCGCAGTAGTTGGCCACCTGGGCTTCTGGGCTTACGTCGGGACCAAGTGGTGGCTCCCTGGTTACTTCCAGGCAAATGATGTCTGTGAAACAGCGCGTTGGCCTCTCGGCACGCCCCGCTTCCCTGGCTCGGTCCCCTTCACGATCCAAACGGGCACCAGTCTCGTCTGCGGTGCTGGGCAGTGGGTACCTGGATGGCACATCCGCGTTCTCATTCTTCGGACCTGGTCGGTACTGGACCGTGAACTCAAACTCCTGGAGGCTGATGGCCCAGCGTAGGTGTTGACCTTGTAGGTCCCCCTTCTCCATGAGTGTTGTGAGCGGCGAATGGTCGGTGATCAGCGTGAAGTGGATCCCGTGCAGGTACTGTCGTAATGTGCGGATGGCCCACACCACTGCCAGCATCTCACCCTGGAAGCTCGCGTACTGTCTCTCGGTTTTCGACAGCGAGCGGCTGATGACCACACAGATGTGCTCTACGCCATTCTCGTCCTTCTGTCCCAGCACTGCGCCAATGCCATGGTTGCTCCAGTCTGTGTAGAGGAAGATGGGCTTGCTGTAATCAATGGGCTTCAAACATCTCCCCGAACACAGGGCATCCTTCAATGCTTGCAATGCCTGGTCCTGATCCTTCCCCCAAGCTTCCTTGACATCCAACACTTCCTTTCTGAGCAAGTCGTTCAATGGTCGTGCCATCTCTGAGTAGTTGGGTCCCATGGGTTCCCCCACCAGACCTTTGTAATAGTTCATGAGTCCAAGGATGGAGCGTACTCCAGTTTTATCCTCGGGCTTGGGCAGCTCTTGGATGGCCTTGCACTTGATGTCCTGCGCGCCAATGGTGTTATAGCCGATGCGGTAGCCCAAGAAGTCCACCGTGGCTGACCCGAAGGTCGACTTGCCCGAATGCAGACGTATCCCTGCATCCCCCAAAGTGCGAAGCACGGCTTCCACATCCTTGATGTGCTGCTCAGCGGTGTCTGAGTATATGCACACGTCATCGACGTACGCCACCGTGCAGTGTTGCAGGTGACGTAGCTCGTAGTCCATGATCCTGATGAAGGCTGCGGTTGCTCCAGCTGCTCCAAACGGCATGGATGTGTAGCGATAAAGCTGGTTGCCCCACCAGAACGCTGTCTTGTCCCTGTCCTCCTCAGTGGTCATGGGAATCTGGTGGAACGCCTTGGTCGCGTCCAGGGTAGTCTTGAACTTGGCCTTGGCCACGCGCTGGTAGAGCTCTTCTGGACGATGTGGTAACGTGTTATCCTTGAGCGACAACCGGTTCGTAGACCGGAGGTCGACGCAGAATCTCGTCGAGGTCCACTGTCCAGTGTCGTGATCCTTCTTCCCCGCGACCACCACGTTGCTGGCGTGTCTGCAGTGCTGCGAAGCCGGCTCGATGAAGCCATATTCCAGCAGTTCCTTGCAGTGCAGGTCGATGATCTCCTGCTCTCCCGGGCTGTACTTCCTCGGTCGTTGGTAAGCTACCTTAGTCTCGTCCTTGAAAGGGATGGCGAAGGTCGCGTGTGCCGCGCCCCCATGGTAGCCTTTGATGTCCTGCGGCTTGTTGGCGAAGCAGTAGCTGCACCTCTTTACCACGTTGCGCATCTCTTCCCAATTCTCCTCGGTGAACTCGGGATGTCCTCCAAAGGTGGCATTGAGCTCGGTGTCCAGCCACGCGGCCTCGTCCTTGGTGACCCTGGTCGTGCCCCCTGGCTGTAACGTGTCCAGCACCGTGTGCGGAAGCACCTCGTCCTGCTCTGCCACCATAGCCTCCCATCCGGTGTCCCATTGGCGCGAAGACCTCTGGTCTTCCCAGGCGGTCCTGGCAGATCTGGTCGGCGAGCCCGAGCACGATCCCATCGTCAGCACGCCCTGAAACTCCCCAGGGGCCACAGCAGCCACCCAAGCAGCCACCGCTAGCAGCAGCAAAAGTTTCAAAATTCTGCTGGTACCCACTGGTTTAACTGGAGGGTGAAGGGTCAGTATGCAAGTCAACATCTTCCACCCCCCTTGCATACGGCCCAGGCCTCCTCCCGCAGACACGTAGGCCACCAGCGCCAAGACTGATATCACATAGACACAGCGCGCCACCTGGTAGCAAGCGGCCGTGAACTGCAGGCGCTGCAGTCGAGCGGCAAAGCGCGGCTTCTGCATGCGCCGCGGAACAGCGGCCAGCGTAGCCGGCCCTGCGGCCAAGATCCGCTGGGCGACTGCCAGCGCGCGACCCACCTGAGTCTCCAGCGCGGCGAATGTGCCACCGTCTCGAATCGAGCCGGAGCATGGCAACCCATGGTGGACAACGTGGGCGCCAACTGTCAAGACGCACCCCAGAGTGCCGACCATGTGTGTGAAGTGCATGGCGAGCACGGCGAGGCAGAACCGTATCAATGGCACGTACCACAGCCCACGCCGAGCGTGATGGAGCCCAGCTACCTCAAGAGCACCCTTGGTCAACAGCAGCAGGTGCCTGGCCAGCTCCAACAGCACTCGCAGAGGCGCCTGTTGATGTGCCCATGGCTCGAGTGGCGTTGCGCGCACGGCCCACAACGCGCGTGCCACGGCTCTGCGGGGCGCTTCAGCGTGGAATGCCCAGCAGGCGACGACCTCACCAAGAAATCTGAATACCTCCATAGCCATCCATACTGCCATTACTGCAAAATGAGGCAGCTGCGGCCAATGCAAGCGCACGAACACCCCCATGAGCAGGAAGCACACCCGAGTGCGCTTCGCCCGCCTATCATTGGCGGGCTGCGTTTCCGGCATTTCGCCGGGGCTGCTTCTCAGTGACGGGCGCGCCGGGCTGCAGCCGGCCCGGTGCCCCCTTGAAAAGGCCCCAGTGCGCTCTCCCTTCTCCTCTCCTCCCAGATCTCATCATAACTTTGGCGTCTCTGAGGAGCACGCGACGCGCCCATGCCGGCATGCTGACCGCGAGCCGCGTCCTGACGATGAGCGCCTTCCCCGGGGCTCGGAGATCTCCTCCTGCGCTGACCAGCCCGTGGTGAACACTGCTGTGCGGCACCCTCAGTTGGACTCTGCGGGCGCGCTGCAGGTTGGCCTGAAGGTCGAGTGTCGACATGCGCAACGAAGCCACTGGAACGCGCCGGGCTGCTGGGTGCCGTAGAGCTCGGGGTTGATGGCACGTACGAAACGGAGTCCTGCTCTTGTGCAGCTGGAGGTACGGCTTCAGTCTGCTGCGTGCAGACGGAATGTGCCGGGGACCTCAGAATGTCGTTGATTGACTGGTGCTCAGGTCTCTGTGCCATGTTGCACTCCAAGCCCATGGTCGATATCCCGCCGAGAACTCGGCCCGAGTAGGGTGCCGGCGTGGGCGTAGCTCGCGCGCCATCACGACCATCAGGCCCCGGGCGGTCTGACCCACGCGTGCTTATCCTCGCAGTTGCGTGGGCAGCACGAGGCCGTTCTTCATATTCTCTGTTGAGTGCCAAATTGGCAGACAGCCCAACCAGTCTTTCACTGATGACCTCCACGCTGTCTTCATCCTCTGTTAACGGCGACGGTGTTCTGGTGCGACCCGTGTGAGTGCTCACACCCTCAACAGCCGCGAGGTCGGATGAGTATCCTGAGATGCTGCCATCTCCCTCCTCACTTCCTGCATCCCCTCCCTCGATTGGGTCCAGGCACCTCATGAAGTCGTTTCGAAGACGCGCCTGCACCTCTGCCCGACGTGCCTCAGCCAGCAACGCCGGGCCCACCGAGGACGTGAACGCAGACAATGGTTCTCGGTGCATCACCGCCACCTTGTTCCAGGTCTCCCAGCTGCAGCAGTCAAACTTGCGCGTGCCTGAGGAGAGGTACTCCAAGGTGAACGCCATGCTGCTGGGTCCCCTGCTCACTGTAGTAGCGATTGTCCTCAAAGAGGTAATACACGGCCTTGGACCGGGCGTTGGCACGGGTCTTGAAAACCCGTAGGGTGCCCTGCCGTGGGCCATCGCTCAAATGGCCTCTGGCGATCTCCAAGAGCTGAGTGCGATCAACCAGATGCTCCATATGTTTCTGCAAGGTGCCGAGGAGTCCTCCCGTGCAGCCTTTCGACTGCCCACCCAGAGGCAGAAACTCTTCCCTTCGTCCCACTCCTGCGGAGGAAGCGTACCGGTGCAGGGTCTGGCTGCTGAGTCGCTGCGTGTGCACCCCCTTTCCTCGCTGCGCGAAGGGCTTCCCGAGCTGGAACTCGATCTTGCCCATGAAGCAACGGTACTGGATGAGGAAGACCGTCTGTCCATGCAGCGCCATGAACTCCGAGATCCCTCCCAGATCCAGCCAGTTGGCTTCCCCAGCTGTGTTCTCGCTGCGAGTGGGCGACTCCGGCTCGTAGGTGCCCTGGAACACTGCAGCGTGGTAATCCAACATGGCAGGGTCGAAGACGCCGTTGGGCCAGGTTTGATGCCGCAAACGAAGCGGTGCTGAAGATGGTGGCGGTGCGGAGCCAGATGGCCCTGCCTCACCCCGCCGGACCGTCTTCGACGTCCTGAGAGTCTTGGATGTGCGCACTGGGGGGTTTCTTCTGGCCCCATGAGTGTCCAGCGCGTCCTGTGCTTGCTCCTCTGTCTTGCATGCTCCGAGCATCTCTCTCGTGTTGTCCCCCAGATGCAGGTACTCCACGGCGGCAGCGTTCGTGCTAAACACCTCGCCACTGCCTCCTTCCCCATCTGTCACCGGGTAGAACTTCCCCACCTTGTCCGCTGCGTCTGACAGCGTGAGCTGCGGGATCCCATTCACATTCACGCCCTCCACACCAGTCACCTCCATGTCGTACCTCACCTTCAGACGAGCTCGAAGGTCAGCGATGTCCACTCGCTGTACATACTTTAGATGCTGGTACTGCCAGCGCTGGTCCTTCTCATAGTAAAAAGGCAGCTGGAACTCGCCAGTCATCTTGCCCATGGGGTTCATGATGGTGGCGCCTTCCATGGTGTGACGTACCATGCGCTCCATGAGATCCCATTGGGCGCGAGTGTGCTCGCTGAGTACGCAGAACTGGCGTGCCACCTTGTCCCACATGAGCTTGCCCGTCACGACCCCTGGGTACGTCTGATGGGTGTTGAGGACCTCCTGAACACTCGCCATCGTGTACCTTCCAGCCTCCCGATGGGCACCACAGTCAGGGAGTGGGACCTGCTCGTTGTCCTTCCTGCCGCTCGCCCTTGTGGTCCAGGTCTCTGAGGGTATCTTTGTCTCCTTGTCAACCTTCTGGTCCACCAACGTAAAGTCGGGCCACAGTAGCTCCGTCTCCAGGATGGTCTTGTATTCTCCACAACGCGAGAACCTGACCCGCACAAACCCTGTGTCCACACCACCTCCATCGCCCTCTTCACAGAGTGTGCACAGACGAGCATAGCCCGTGCGGTCGATGTACAGGCGCTGCTGAGCCCAGCTGCTCTCCTTGTCTTGGTGGTCCCACGGGTTCACTGACATGCCCCCCCATGGCTGTACGCTGGCCAGCTTGAAGGCAGCTTCGCTCTCGGCCTCCTGCGCCAGCGTGAGGTCTGGATAGCGAGGGTCTGACTGAGTTGTGGTCAGGCTGGCGTGCGTGCGGGACCCCCTCGCATCTGGCTCTTCAGCACTGGACCACTCACCTCTGGTCGCCACATTGGCTTCCCGTTGGCTGCGTGATGATGCTTGTAGCATGCCCAGCATCTGGTCTGTCAAGGACGTACCAGGCGGCGGAGGTTCGTATGTCGAGCCCTCGGTGTGTAAGCTGACTCGCCCAGTGAGCTCGACTTGCATCATCGAGCTGGGTCTCAGGAAGCCCGCCTCCACCATGGACTGGCAGCGCGCCTCTAGTCTCTCCTTCTCATCCGAGTTGAACCTTCTCAGCCTCATCTCCTCTAGCCATGACGCCAGGCTCTCCATCAGCTCGGGGTGGTTTCGCGAGAATGCACAAGGTGCAGGCGCACACCTCTCCCCTGCGAGGGCCAGACGGTCTTCTCCCCTTGCGCCCAGGGACACTGCTTCACGTGGTGGTAGCTCGCAGTCATCAAAAGCGGGGGCAAGAGTGCGCGCTGTCGTGGCATCAACGTCGAAGATCTCGGTCGCCAAGCACACTCTCGGGTCTTCATTCCGCTTGCTCCTTGCATCGACGGGCGGCGTCAACTCGATCAATGGCAACGTGACCTTCTCCTTCATACCCAGTGACACTGCGGCCTCAGAAGTAGCAATGCCTCTGTAGAGGTCGATGGTCAACTTGAGGGCGTTCTTCAGGGGTCCAGTGCCCACCAAGAAGTCCCACGTCGTGTCATTGGTGTAGGTGACGAAGGCGTGGAGCCGATGCAGAGTCATGTACGGCGTGCCCGCGGCGAGAACCACATCCACGTAGCAGTACTTCGTGAATTCCGCAGGGCTGCCATCACATCTCGCCACCCTGGCCCCTGTCTCTGCATCAAAGATGGTCAAGCCCAACCTGTTGGCTGTCCTGATTGGGATAATGTTGCAGTTGGCCCCCGTGTCCAGGAGAAGCGCTTTGTACAACATAAGCAAGCCTCCAGAGGCCATCAGCGCCATCCCTTGTGCCAGAGACTCGTTCAGGAGCTTGCATACAGGCTGAACCTGCGCCATGGCCGTGAGCTGTTCCTCTGTAAGACCACTGAGCATCTTCTTCTTCAATAGCTCGTAGGCCTTGGTCTCCATGGTCCCTGCGTGCAGCTCGCCCCTCTCGCTGAAGTCTCTCACCCCGTAGCTCTCCTGGACGGTGGCCGCTGCAGCTGTCACATGCACCGTCGTCCTCCCCTTCCTGGGCTGCTCCACCATGTCCTCCGGCATCTCATCCAGAGGAATCTCTTCTTCGTCACTGTCGTCGCCCGACTCCATGCCCGGGCAGTCGTCATCCTCATCGCTGATGTCCTGGCAGTCTGCTGCTGAGGCTGTCGGCACGGGGAGCTGGTTGTTCTCAGCCAGTTCCACCAAGGTCTCCACACCCCTTGGAGCTGTTATGCGACCTTCTGCTACGAGTCCAGCAGCTAGCTTACGGAAAGCTGCTCCCAGGCTCTTGATCACGGAGGCCATGAGCTGCACCTTCCTCTGCATCTCGTCCGCCGCAGGCGCCATGGGCACCTGTGCGTCTGCCTCGTACTCCTCGGGTGTCTTCACTGGGAAGCCCCTCATGCGCTGGGTACTTCCCAGGGCTACTGCTGGAGCCGCCGTGAGTTCAGACTCCGCACTCTTGCACAGCGTCTCGGGGAGTGCCCCCAGACCCAAGGTGTTGAGGGCGCTCGAGAGCTCCTCTTCGCCCATCTCCTCGGCCATGGCTGTGAGTAACTCGGTTGGAGGGCCAGACGACACTCCTACCCCTGCGCTGTCATGGTGGTGCGCGCGTGCATCGACGGTGTGAGTCTCCCTTTCCGCGACGTGCGCTGCGACTGGTTCCTCGTCGGAGCCCTCATCCTCGGACAGCACCTGCGACTTCACGCTGCCCGCACGACTGGCAGTCTTCCTAGCAGCCACCATGCCCTGGTACTCTGCTTTCAACGCCTCGGGATTGCCAGTGGTGCTCTTCTGCTTGTCCTCCGGTGGCTGTTTGGCTCTGTACTTGTCCTTCTCGTCGTTGGACAGCTGCTGCCAGTCCGTCACCAGGATGCCCCAGTCAGAGTTCTTGAAGCGGTTCTTCAGATTGTACATGCGCAGAGCGGCGTTCTCCGCGTCCCACCACTTGCTGGAACCAAGCCTGCTTTCGTGGAATCCAGCAGGCATCTTGACGTGTTTATAACCACTCCTGCACTGCTCGGGATCGGACTCATGCCAGCCCCCTCCAAAGCAGCGCAAGCACTTGGGCTTGTCGTTCGTACGCACGCCCTCTGCTGGCGGTGGCGTCTTGTTGTAGGAGGCCTTCTTAGCTCTTTCGGCCACATTCACCTCCTTCTTCATCTTCTTAGAAGGTGATGTATCTACCTTCTTGCTGTTCTCTGGTTCGCCTGACTGTGCCACCTCAGAGGACTCAATCTTCTTGATCGAGTTCTTTATGGCCTTGAGGTCAAGGCCATGCTGTCGCGCCTCCCAGGTGGAGTACTGGCAGCCACATCGTCTGGTGATCTCCTGGAGGAAGGTGAGGATCCAAGACTCTGCATCGCCCTTGAGCTTGTCTTGAACCTCGACGATGGCCTCCAGGTCCTTCCAGGTCACCCGATTGGGTGGCGGGAACTGTGCCCTCAGTTGCTCCTTCACCCGCGTCTGGAAGACCTTGATGCGCAGGTTGTCTACGCAGTCCTCGATGAAGGTGCGCAGCTCTTCATCGCTCAACACCTTCCCAGTGTTGAGCTGCATTTCCCTGCGTTGGCACATCTTCATGTAGGTCAGCCCATCCTGCCCCACCTCCTGTGGCTTCTGTGTCAACAGATCCACTTTCTCTTGAGTCCCTTTCATCATGAACTTCTTGTCAAGGGCAGCGATGAAGCCCCTGAGCGCGTAGAAGTACTGGGTATCACGGGTGCCATCACGTCCCGTCAAGCCCTTCAGGGAGGTTCCATCAGTCAGATATTCGTCGGAAACCTCCCCTTGGGTGTCTTGGTTCGTCACCGGCCTCGCTATCACCCACGTGGTGCCAGCGTTCATCTCATTGAAAGGGGGCCTAGCGCATGGGATGGTACCCTCGAGTGGGCCATGCTCGCTAGTGTCCTTCAGGACTCGGTCCATGTTGGAGGCCACTACCCCCCCTCTTTCATAGTTCTCACGCCACCAGCTGAGAGCTTGTGAGTTCTCTCCAGCCAGACACGCAGGGACGATGTCCCACAGATATTCAAAGTCAGGGGGAGTCTCTCTCAGAGTCTTCATCTGAGCCAGAGTGCCCCGGACCTGAGCCTCTTCCTGACGTTGGCGTTGTGCTGCCGTACGAAATTCTCGCACATGTCGGCGAACTCCCTCAGGAACTTGGGCCGATCTTCTTCCTTGGTGCCCGTGTAGTTGGGCAGCGTACCAAGGTTGACACGAGCGTAGTCAGTGTACTCCATGTCTTCTTCAAAGATTACTAACGGCTCCTGGGCCTGTGCTTGCAGTTGGACTGGTGCTTGTGCCTCAGGCTGGCCACTGGCAGCCCCTTCCTCTCCTTCCAGCTCTGTGAAGTGCTGGCTCACTCGTATCGCTCTCTGGGCACGCCTCTCTGCCCTTTGCTGATCCTCGCGGTCAGCCTTGGATTCCGTTGCTACCTTTCTGGTGAAGAAGAGATACTGGTGTGAAGGCTCTTTTCACTCCACACTTCCCAGCTTACCAGTACGGATGAATCCGTCCCTGGCCTCACCTTTCAGTGCTTTGCTCTAAGTAGCAATCACTGCCAGGATAATCTCGTCCACGACTGGTGAGCAAGGTTCCATCTGTGACCCGGTCTTATATTGGCTCTCCCAGATGTCCAGCAAGGTTGCCTCTGCCCTTAGTGTCTCTGGTCCACGCAGTAAGTCAGCAGAACGCCAGCATGAGTCAAGTGACCACAAAGAATGCTGTCGTGATGATGCCCACTGACAGTCCTGTTTCGCTCCACGCCTTCAGGCGTACCAGTACGGATGAATCCGTCCCTGGCTTTACCGTCTGGTGCTTTGCTCCAGCAGGATGTCACTTCCCGAAATAGCCCAGTACATAATTCTCAACGCTGCAATCATGTTCGCAAAATTAGCAACTGGTTCTGCTGTGACCGCTGTCGCTGTACTTCGCAAGACTGGTGAACTTCGAGTGTCGCAACAGCCTGCTTCACTCAACCTCTTCCAAGGCTTACCAGTACGGATAAATCCGTCCCTGGCATCACCATTCAGAGGTCTCGTTCTTCAGGACTGCTGTTGAACTCTCAGCATTACAGACGACATGTCTGTAATAAGGCACATTTTTGTTTTGAAAAAGACTGTTAATTACAGTTCTGACGCAGTCGCACGAGGACAAGTCCACAAATGTATATCTTTACAAGCATAAGAATACTGTATCTCACTAATTATCTCATAACACTGCTGTTTTCGCGGTCTCAAGCGAGTCCTGGCTATTCTCGGAATCACTGTTACGAAGGCAAAACAAAAATGAGCGTCTGGCTCACCCCACTCCGCCGCTCTACTTATTCTCGCTATCTCCAAACAAGTGTAACACCCATCCGTATTTCCGTATCTCGTCACTGTCATAACTCCTCGCGCGTATCGTACTGCGCGTGTCATACGTTCGTCACAGAGACTGCTACAGCAAGTGTCACAACCCAGCTGAGGTACACGATAAGCCGTGGTTTGTGACACCAGTAGATTCACTCCTGGAGTCATTGATCGCGAACTCCACGTTAGTGGTGAACAGATCCCAGTCCTCCACATTGGCGTCAACAAAGGACCTGAGCATGTCCTCAATAACTCTGTTGCTGTGTTCTGCCTGGCCGTCAGATCGAGGGTTGTAAGGCGTGGTACGAGCCACTTTCACACCCATCAGTCTCATGAGTTCCTGCCAGAAAGCATCTTGAAACCGCGGGTCACGATCAGAGACAATCTTCATAGGCGCGCCATGTAAGCGCCACACCGAGTCAAAGTAGATTCTGGCCACCACAGCTGCGGAGCTGTCGCCAAAGTTCATCGGTACAACGTGGACCATCTTCGTCAGCTTGCAGGTGAAGGCCACGAAAGCATCATTGCCCCTCTCCGATACCGGCAGGCCGGTGACGAAGTCCACCGCGACATCCTGCCATGGCCTGTTCGGGATGCTGTGAGGGTTTAGCAACCCATCCGGGTAAGTTCCCCGCGGTCTCACTGATTGGCACACTGCGCAGGATGCAACCCAGGTGCCCACATCTTCCGCGGCACCACGCCAATAGAAGCGTCGCAGCACCCTCTCCAGAGTCTTGTCTCGCCCAGTATGGCCTGAGGACAATGACTCATGAGCATGGCGAATCACTACTTCTCGAAGTGGAGAGTCCTCCCCCAGCACCAGCTGATATCTCCCTGCTGCGGTCCTCCAAACCACTTCACCCACCAGCCTGAAGTCCTGTAGGCATTGGTGTGGTGCCGCCCTCACTTTCTCTCGCAGCGAACGAAGTGTCCCCTCTCGGGTGTACTCCGCTTTCAACGCACGCAGGAACTTTGAGTCCGACTGCTGGGAGGTTGCGTCTCTGAAGGCTGCTGCCTCACCTGTCCTTATCACAGCGGGGGCCGTTCGCGGGTGCCTCACGCGTGCCGGCTGTGGTTTGGCGGAAGGGGCGTGTACTATCAGAACAGGCCAACGAAGGTCGAAGGCCTTCCCATCTGGGTTCTCGAAGAACTGATTGGGCTCGCCCTTATCATCGTGAGTAGGGATGACCTCCACGATCTGCATATTGGCCTTTCTGAAAAGTTTGCGCCACGCGGGGAGCTTGGACTGGTGATCTGGTAGAACGAAGACTGCTGAGGTGTTTTCTGGGTCTGCCTTCCATTCTGCGATATACTTGTTCAAAATCGCCTCCACCGTAATGTGCTTGGAGTTATATGGAGGGTTACACCAAACCCGAAGGCCCCTCCATTTCTCTGAAAGGCAGTCTGTCCAGAATCTATCCGCCTGTCTGTTGCGGCCGCCAAAGTCACAACAGGCGTCCACATCGAAGGGTCCAAACTTCTCGGCGTACTTCGAGGAGTACTCTGCTCGGACACGCCAATTTTGTGAGTCTTCGGGGGGAGTCTGCCGTTTCTGCGGGTGAAGGGCCGGGGATGGAGCTGACTGCTGGGGCGCCTGCTGCGGGGGTGGTGAACTCTGCACCTTCTCAGTGGGCGCCTCCGAAGCGTCAGCTCGTGATGGCGTTCGCGTCTTCGGTGACGCCAACTGTGGAGGCGCTGGGGTCGTAGAGGCTCTTCCAGCACGTGACATGCTCCTCGTTATCCTTATCTGAGGTGGAGCTCTGTCAGGGGTTTGGTGTGGAGCTTCTGTCGGCTTCGCGCTATCAGCTTCAGGCCAGTCAGGCATGTCGAAGTCGAGGTGATCCTCCTTCATTCCCTTATAGAGCTTCGGATTAACGAGAGCGATGGTTTCCCCCATGTCCATGGCCTGTTCCGCCACGGAGAGGGTCTCCACTGCTGAGAGCCAACAGTCAACCGTCTGAGCCCAGTGTGGATGAGCTGCGGGTGGTGAGCTGGAGAAGCATTCAGACTCCAGCGTTGCCAGAGGGTCTTTCGGCAGGTCTGAGGTGGGGTCGATCACTCCTGCCTCCTTCAACCCCTCGCGAACGTCCTTGTCTTTGAAGTCGGGTCTTCTGGACAGGGCGTCTGGTACCAGCAGCAGCGCTCCCTTGATATACTCCATTCTCGGGACTCCCACCTCTACCAGATCCATGTACCAGCGCGCCTGTCTGCGGCTAAGCTCTCTGCCAGGTTCCATCAGCCATTCAAGGGGGCGGTGATCACCCTGGATGCGGAAGTTGGTGAAGATGAGGTAATGCCGCCAGGTGACGGTGGTACAGTGGTGTAGAGCACCTAGCTCACGCTCGCCGGTGTGGTAATTCTGCTCGGCGGCTGAGAACTGGCGGCTCTCGTATGCTATCACGCGCAGCCCAAGACCATCTCCATTGTCTTGCATAAGTACTCCCCCAAGAGCGATGCCGCTAGCATCCGTCTGCACCACGAAAGGCGCTGTGCCGTCTGCGGCACCCTTAATGTTGGGCAAGGCGAGCACTGGCGCTGATGTGAGGGCCTTCTTCAGCTCCTCGAAGGCCCACTGCTGCATGGGACCCCACTCCCAGGGTACGTCCGACTTGGTCAACCGGGTGAGGGGCTGAGCGATCTCGGAGAAGCAGTGGATGAACCTGCGGTAATACCCCGCTAGGCCCAAGAACTGCCTGACGTGGGTAACCGTCTCCAGCTCGGGCCAGTCCCTCACTGCAGCCACCTTGTCGTGTTGGGGTCTGCAGCCATCTGCGGAGATACAGTGGCCAAGGAACCGTAAGGATTTCTTCAACAGCTGGCACTTGGACCTCTTGAGGAAGACGCCCTTCTCCCTGCATGTCAGGAGCAGTTGTTTGACGTGCTCGTAGTGCTCTGCAGCGGTGTTGCTGAAGACGACCACATCATCGATGAAGATCCGGACAAATGGAAGATGGCCCAAGGCCCGCTGCATCCGTCGCTGGTACTGAGATGGTGAATTCTGCAGCCCCTGCGGCATGACCAACCACTCATATGACCCCATCTGGGTGGTGAAGGCGGTCTTCTCAACATCTCCTGGTGCCATCGGTACTTGCCAGAAGCCATCCACCGCGTCGAACGAAGAGAAGAACTTCGCACCCTGCATCTCGTCGAACATCATCTGGATGTCTGGGAGAGGATACTTGTCCTTAACTGTCTGGCGGTTGAGGAGCCGGTAATCGATCACCAGTCGCAGCTCCTTGGGGTTCCCGGGTTTAGGGACCATCAAACAGGGAGCTGCATAAGGGACTGGAAGAGGGTCGGATGTAGCCCTTGGACATCAGAGTCTCCACGCGTTCTCGAAGTTGGCGGAGTTCCTCTGCGGACTTCTTGTAGATGCGCTGGCAGGGAGGTCCCTTCTTGCTCAGCTCAGGGTCCAGGTTAATGTTGGCTTCATCTTGGGGGTCATGTCTGAGTCCATCGATGTTCGGTAGAGCAGTCGTCATCTCCTTCTTGTACTCCTCACCCCAGAAGTCCTGAAACTTGAGGGTCCACTCAGGGCTCACTTCTGCATCTTCAGTATCCGCAGCGGGTTCGGCGTTCTCAGAGTCGATAGCCGTGGCTGCAAAGGCAGAAGCAGTATCGTCGGGGGACTTCTCGGCCACCATGAGCCAGGCGGGCTGTATCTCCGGGTCGTCATTGCCGCGTAGCTTCTGCGTCTCCGCATACACCAGGTACTTCTTCAGCTGGGCAGGGGTCAGGAACACCTCATCCACCAATCCCGCGCAGGCCGTGCCCTTCGGAGACCTGTCCCCAGATGCTTTCCCAGGAGAACAGCCTGTGATGGTGACGCGGTCCCCAATCTTGCCACTGCGGGACTTCCTGAGGAAGGAGACGGAGCCATTCCCTTCATAGCCCAGAGTGACAGGAGAGTGACTGCGCAGCCACCTTCCGCCGAGGATAACATCCACCTGTATGCCCAGTGGCAGGATCCGGAGGGCAAGGGCGTTCTCCGTATAGGTGCCCGTGGTGGTGTGCGTGTTAAACTTGGCGTACGCGGTGGCGCCAGTGATCTTCACAGATCCATCCGCCAGGGTGACTCGCATCTCGGAACCGGCTCGTGTTGTGAGGCCACATCGCTTAGCGCTCTGCTCCGAGATGAAGTTGTCAGAGGCCCCCGAGTCAATCAACACCTTGACCGTGTGCCCTCTGAGGGTTGCGTAGAATACCAGTAGTAGCGGTCCTTCTTCGTCATGTGCCGCTGCGAGGGTACCCTCGATGTCGGTCTTCCACTGAACTCCCCCATCTGTGCGTATGCTTTTGCACTTGAGGTTGGGGAGGAGGTTGTCCGAGGCCTCGCGGCATTCTTCCAGCGTTTGCCTACACGCGGCGTAGAACTCCTCATCCAGCAAATCAACATCTTCAGGCGGATGACTGACGAGGTTGTCTGCACTCGCCGTCAGCAGGGTGCCCGCTGAGGTGCATTCGCTCGAGGTGGGGCTGACATGAGTGGTGTCGCTGGTGGTAGGGCTCACATGGGTGGTGTCACTGGTAGTAGGGCTCACATGTGTAGTGCCACTGGTGGTAGGGCTAACATGGGTAGTGCCGCTTACTGTGGGGCTCACGTGGGTAGTGCCGCTTGTTGTGGGGCTCACATGGGTAGCGACACTATTGGTGAGACTGCCATGGGTGAGAGGATCCTCGTCATGCTGAGGGCTGCCAGCAGGGGAGTTGTGGGCGAGCTGGTGGGAGCTCTGGTGGTCAGTTCTCGTCTGAGGGGTCCCAGCTGCTGCCATCTGCTGGGTGAAGCAGAGCGAGTTGACCGAGGACTCCTCTTCCATCACCTCAGGGTCTTCAGCGATGGGGTGGCTGTCGAGACAGGGTGGCGCTTCATCCGCTTCATGCGTTTTGACGGTGGTCATCTGCTGGGTGAAGCAAAGCGAACTGGGTGCGGAGGTCTCCTCCGCCTCTGAGCAGTAGGATGAACCTTCGGGGTTTCCTCCCGGAGTGGCCGGCGCGTTATCATGGTGCGAAGATGTGGTCTCTGCTGTGGGCTCGGCCAGTGAGGATGATGGAGGGGATGCTCCCAAGGGGCTGGGACCCAGCTTCCTCATCTTGTACTGGTGTACTGCGTGCAGACTGCACCAGGCACCAGGTAAACCCACATCTCCCGCTGTCCCAGGTATCGTGCCCACTTCAGTGTCCAGGGTGCAGAGGGATGTCGAAGACCTCGCTGCTGCTCTTCGTGCGCCCTCCTTTTCCCACAGCCTGCTACCTGGGGAAGAGTCTGGACTCGAAGTGGCGATTGCCTTTTGCTGCTCGGCAGGCGACAGCTCTCTCCAAGCCACGTAGAGGTCGTGGGAGCTGGTGTTAGAGGATTCGGGGACTTGCTGGCGACCGTCGTGTGAAAGGAGGTGCCACAATGCTATGCGCTGATGGCCTTCCTTGCGATCTTGAGGTTCGCGGGCAATGCGTATCCTCTCTGCCAGCTGGTTGGCGCGGTTCACGCGCTCCTTTGGCGATCGACTCCCAGAGTGTACGCGGCTGCGGACGCGCTCCGACATTTTATCCACCAGGTCCTTGGCAGCCTCTGGGGACTTGCGCAGAGCTCTGCGGACCTTCTGCATGGCGACTTCGAGGGGGAGGGAGTACAGATCTCTCTTCCAGTGCCACGCAGTTAGCCTTTTCCGTGGGTCTGCGAGGTTGGACTGATAGATGGGCAGCGGTAGGACAACACGCGGTCGGGGGCGAAGGTCGCGGGGCTCTCCGCGGTTGTTGCCCATAATGGGGGGTCTGTGCCGGGGAAGTCGCCGTCCCCTCCGACCCTCGATCCTCGCTTGTGTATAAGCGGGACCGTCATCAAGAGGTAGCGACGGCTCATCGAAGGGGGTGCTTCCTGCGAGAGGGTGGCTGGACAAGTCATCCCTCGGCGGCGATGGGGCACCAGCTGAGCGGTAGGTGCGTCGCAAGCGGGTCCCAGAGGTGAAGGCCACACTCTTGGGGTGGGGACGTTGGCCCCAAGGGTCTCTGCGTCCTCGGGCGCGACGGGGTTCCACTGGTTCTGACCGCTTCTCCAGGGCGGAGAGGGTCTGATCATCAGGGCAAGACCTCACTTCCCCGAAGGGCAGGGTCTGGGGCTGGCCGCCGGCCAGTCATTCATCGCTCTCCACCGGGGGAAGGCCGTCACCCTCCACAAGCTCGATGCCCGCAAGGGCCGCCAGGGTCTGGTAGCTCTGCTCGTCCTCACAGGTAGCAAGAGCCAGGACCTCCTCGGAGAACTCTTCTGGGACGCCATCCACCGAGGAGATGTCCTCCTGCTGCTCGATGGCCCAAACGACGGCGGCTACATACCCAGGGGAGTTCGCCAGTCGAGCGGGTGCATTGGCCCTCCACTCCTTGAGCTTAGCCTCGTCCGTACAGTTACGGACGATGTGCTCCGCAGAGCCACAGGCGAAGCACCGGCGGACTTTCGGAGCATCAGGGCGGGAGAGGCCAGGTGGTGGTGGCAAAGGAGTCACTGCCGCGGCGACGGTGGTGGCAGGCCCGTTCTCCAGCATGGCAAGAGCTGGGCGGTTCGAAGAGGGGGTACGCCTGTAGAAGGGGGTGCGAGGTGGTGGGTTAGCGAAGGAAA
This sequence comes from Cymbomonas tetramitiformis, assembly GCA_001247695.2. Lineage (NCBI taxonomy): Eukaryota > Viridiplantae > Chlorophyta > Pyramimonadophyceae > Pyramimonadales > Pyramimonadaceae > Cymbomonas > Cymbomonas tetramitiformis. The sequence continues at coordinate 48,294 of LGRX02003292.1, forward strand.
CGGCACGGGGAGGACGGTCTTGAGAGCGTCTCTGAGCCGCCTCCGTGTCAATGTCGCTCTCCACCTCCTCAGCAACTTCCCGAATCTTCAACAAGGCGTTGTGGGTGCCTGGGATGTCGTCAGCGACGGCCTTCCTCTCCCACTCTTCTGGTTTGGAGACATCCAAGTGGATGGCTCTCAGGCGCCGCATCACCTTGGGTGCATATTTCAGCCCCCGGCGGTACGTGGAGAGCATCGACAAGTTGGTCATCTCCACGCAATTTGGGACTCTGCCGGCCAAGAAGTTGACGGAGGCCATGCGGGTCTCCAGTCGCGAGAAATACTCCGCCGCGGTCTCGCTCACCGCCTGCTTCAGGGCAATGGCCTCGCCGTGTGCGTTCTCCAGGTAGGCCTGCGTCAGAGAGCACACCGCCAGATCGCTGAAGAACACATCCAGGTCCCCGTAGCGTTGGTGCCAAGCTTGCTCGGACCCAAAGGTCCCCGCCGCGCGCTCCAAGAACTTTCTCTGCTGGTCTTGAAGAGTGTACTCCTTGAAGCTCCAAAGAAGGCTTGACACACTCGCCTGGTACTCTGATACTGATGGCGTACAACTGGGAGTGGTCAGTGCTTCGATCACGATGGCCTCCTGGAATACCTTCCGCACCATGTGGGAGTAGTGCTCCAACTGCGTCAGGAGGCCCTCCTTGTCGGCCGATTTTGTGTCGGACGCGGAGCGGGGGAACCTGGTGACGCTCTTGACCAGCTTTAGCACCATCTCTTTGGTCTTGTGCTCCAGGCGGACCTCGTCTGGAGATGCTCGCAGGTTAGTGCCCTGCGGCAGACGGACGATGCCTGGAACAAAGGGGGTGGCGCTGGGAGAGAGCACGGGGTTTGCAGCGGCGGCAGAGTGAACGGGGTTCACGGCAGCGGCAGGGTGAACGGGGTTTGCGGCGGCGGAATGGGGAAAACGGGCAGGGGGTGGTGGTCCCGGGGCATGCGCGGGCGGAGGCGCAGGCGCGGGATTTGTGGGGACTGCGGTCGGAGTGGGCGGTAATGTAGGGGCTGACGGTGGTGCGGGGAGTGGAAGAGGTGTATGGAAGGGCAGGGGTGTGGATGGTTGTGCGGCCACCACGCTCATGCTCCGGTACCAATCGGAGTTGCTGACCTCCGACCACGCGGCGAGCCCGTCCTGATCGAAGTTCTGCATCTCCGACTCCCGCGCAGTAGCAGGGATCCACTCCCATACTGGCTGCCCCATGCTGGTAGACCGCACATTGGCCGCGGCTGGGTCCCCCATTGCCATATCCATGACCTCGCGGTCGACCATAAGGACCCAGGTCTCCACACGAGGGTTGGTAAGGGGTAGGGGTGCATGGTGTAGCCGGCCCCCCATGCGCGCATATGCAGTCAGCGGCGCTCCCAGCAGGTGCATGATCCTGAACAAGATGGCGTCGCCCTGCACCCCAGCCCGGCGGCGTTCGTCCCATGGTAGGGAGACGGTTGCCGCGCCTCGCACCCCAGCTGACTGATGCACCCACAATGACCCACCATCGTGGGTGACGAAGAGGGCTCTGACCTCTGGGTACTGAGGGTAGGAGGGCTCTGGTGCGGGATCGTCAGGGGGATCCTGAGGTGGATCACTAGGGGGGCCTGGTGGCGAGTCGCTTGAACTGGAGTCTCTGGGCTCTGAGTCGGGATTGCCACCGCCGTGCACCACCGTCTCCATCGACTGTCGCCGGCGGGCCACCATCATGTTATGGGGATTTGGCCGGCCCTGAGTGGGAGGTTCGGCGGGAGCGGTCTCAGCGGCGGTCTGAGGCACAGGAGGGGTTACGCTGGCAGCAGCGTCTGCCTCGTGTAGATGGTCCGCCGTCAGGCCCTGTGCGCTGCCCTGAGGGTCGCCTGGTGGGGAGACTCCTGCCGACGTCGTCGCACCAGGCAGCGCGAGTCCTCTCGAGAGCACCGCGGAGATGTCCAGGGCCTGTACTGCCGCTAGGACTTCTCTGCGAATGTGTTCACTTCGGCTGCTCGCGTCCGAGTCAGAGCCGGACCTGTGGGCGGCCCTCCGCCTGCGCTCAGCTCGTGCCTGCGTGCTTCGGCTGCCTCTGGTCCCCGTGCTGGTGCGGCTGATGTCCGTGCCAGAGTCGGGGTCAGAGTGATCAGGTGCGTGGCTTGGACCTGGGAGATGCTTGCCATGTGTCGCAGGGCCCGAAGATGCCCTTCGGGAACGCCGACGCCGGCGAGTCTCTGAGGTTGTCGCCACCGCGGGAAGGTGACGCACCAAGAGCTGGGTGCCGCCCAAGACGTTCTGCTGAACCCCGCTGTCAAGGGGTACCTGCAGAGGGTCCGGCAGGGCCGCGGCGCCGATGCTGATGAAGTGCTGCAGCGATGAGGGATCCGCGCCTGAGTCATGAAGCGCGGAGGTGGCTGGTGCCAGCTGATGGGGCTGCTGTGGTCGATGTTGCGGCAGTTGTGGCGGCTGCGGTTGCTGTTGCTGCTGCTGCTGCTGCTGCTGCTGTTGCTGCTGTAGCTGCTGCTGCTGTAACTGCTGCTGCTGTAACTGCTGCTGCATCGGTTCCAGTGGCTGCTGTTGAAGCCACTGCTGTTGCTGCTGCTGGTACGCGAGCCACTGCTGCTGCTGTTGTAGCTGTTGTTGGAACGGTGTGGGATATGCGCCCACGGGGTGATGGGTTCCCAGTGTGAACGGCACTGGTGATACTCCCCCAGCGAGGGGCGCTGATTGGGGTAATACCCAATTGACGCCGTTCCATACAGCCTGTGCGGGGGTGCCATCCGGCATAGTATAAGGACGGGGCACCGCTGTGTAGGGCATGGTGGTGCCTGGGTGTGGAATGGGGTGAGCGGAAGCATATGTGGTGGGCGATGGGAAGGTTATGGGAGAGAACAGAGTGTGGTGTAGCTGCTCTGCGCTGACACTCATGCTGGGAAATGCCTCTGATGTCTGCTGTGACATCCTGATTGCTGAGCTGGTTGAGATCAAGGACTGGGTGTGGCAATAGCCACAGGTGAGCAAAGTGGGGAGTGCTCGCCTTTTGTTATTTAGTTAGTCTCGTCCTCTTCGATGTCGCTCGCTGGAGGCGAAGGGGCGGGACTTCCAGGTGGAGATGGGGGTACCCAGTCAGCGCCAAGGAGGACCCAAGGGGGGGCGTCGATCACTTGTATTGCCTGGAGATGCCACACGTGGTCGTAGTGTACTGGTGGGATAGCCAGCGTGACTATATCCAGGCGCTCAGTTCTCCTCCTCGTCGTCAGAGGAAGAGGGGGAAGGAGGACCGCTCCAAGGACCGCTCTGCCAGAAGGCGCCTGCTGGTGGGTAGGTGGGGTCTGGAGGGAATACCCACTTGATGGGTCCTTGCTTCCACCACGCTCTTCTGTATTCTTCTGGCGAAGGGGGTACTGCCATACACCGGCGAACTCAAAAATTCGCCAGGGCTCCGCGACACAGATTTCAAGTGCCTATGTATGCAGGCAGGGGTCAAGGAACTGCAACCAGAAAGCTCAGCAAGGTCCCAGAAAGCTCAGCAAGGTCCCAGAAGGTAGCCGGACTTCGTACACTCCCAAAATATTCCAGCCAGAGGGTAAACCAGAGGTGTCCAGAAACTGTCCAGAAACTGTCCAGAAGCCACTAAAAGCGCTACTTTGAGGGGTTTTCCCAGCTGCTGGTGGCCGTGAGGGCGGTATTGGGGGGTTCTAGGGTGTCCTATGGGGTCTGGGGAAGGAGTTTTTGGTGGTGGGGGCTACTGTGGAAGGTTTGGGGGTAGGCTGAAAACGGGCTAAAACGGCTATTTTGGGCTGTTTTTGGCTGTTTTTCGCCTTTTTAAGGCTCTAGAAAGTGGGCTATGACGTTTTCCTGGCTACTATAAACCGGGGAAACCCTTTAGGGTGCTCCCTGACGGTTGTTTGTAGCCTGGGGCAGACTTGGAAGTTAAGATCGGAAAACGAATGCTGACTTTTTTGAGCCTGGTTGGGCCCCCAGTGTTAAGGGGCGAAAATATGAAGTTTTGGAGATGTTTTCCAAAGGATACGGCCGTTGTATACGAAAAAAAACGTACTTACGGAGGCTAAAATTGCGCCCAGATAGCCGGAAGTGCAGCTCTCCCCCTGTATTACAACGGAAGTTACAAAAGGCCCGTGGGCGAGTTGCGCAGAGGCGAAATCGCAGCACGCTGATACCAAATGTGCCAGGGGCACGACGACAGATGCTCGGAGATATGTTTTTGATTGAACGTGCAAAGGTACACAATTCGGATTTTTATAATATACTGGATCAGGGCCAGATTGAGGTACAAACGATAATTCGGTTCCGAGTTCTGAAGGCTAACCACTTCTCAAGTGCTCTACTTATTCACTCGTCACTCAGGTTGCAGGGTCAACCACTCGAGAGCCGATGTCACACTTCGGCTCAACGTTCAGTTCTCGATCCGATCTCATTTCTAATTCCGATTCGTCATTCTCGATTCAGATGTTATGCCAACAGGCTGACACGATGACTGCCCCACAGTACTGTCATACTACTGTACTGTCATACTGTCATACTGTCATAGCGTCATACTGTCATACTGTCATAACCTTAATATCTGATATTCGATTTCATTGTCTTTTCAACCCCGATGCGAATCTGACCATTCTTCGAGGGTCTGACTGAGTTCCACGATGACACCCCCCACAGTACTGTCATACTACTATAGTGTCATACTGTCATACTGTCATAGTGTCATAGTGTCATACTGTCATACCCCGGACATCTGGTATTCATTCTCATCGTGATTTCAAGCCCAATCTCACTGTCATCGTGCCAATCCCAGATTACCCCCGATGACACACATACGGACGCATAGACATATCGGCTCACGCTGTGCCTCCGGGCACAATAATGGACAACCATACGAAACAAAACACTGCTCACAACCGCCTGAGAAATTCCCGCACAAACGACGAAAGCTTCCGGACTTCTCCGGATGGCCGCCAGGTTCGGACGCAGAAGTGTTTCAGAAAATGGGATCTCGACTAGGTATTTGAACTTTGAAGGACGACACACTTTAGCCAATTACATTTGAGAACGAAAATCGGCGATCGATCGACTGCGGTTCCCATTCGCCAACCGCGCTATGAAAAGGAAATATATCACCGATTGCACTGTTTATCGGACGACAACTGTGATGATTTGATACGCGATGGCAAACGTAGCCGCAAGATATGAACGCTACGAAAATACATAAATACAACTAGAGCCACACATTTTTCAATCTAACGACGCAAAGTTTCCGACTGTTTTTCGCAGCGTTCTCATCATCTTTGGTAGTTGGTACCCAGGATGACATGATACATCATACTGATACACGCTAATCTCAAGGTCATATTCACAGACTGAGATGGAGACGAGTTCGAAACTCGTATTCCAGTCATACTAGATATTTGGATGGCGCCATCTTGTGACTCTCTTTATCGTTTCTTGTACTTTGAACCCTGAAAATATATACCCTGAAAATATATAAGTTATCAACTTTGAAACCGTAAAACAGCCATAAGTTCAACAAAAACATTTTTGGACCCGCCGATTTGCATGCAGTTTTCTCTATGTAATGCCCCCACTATAACGTGCACCCCCATAAAAAAACCAATAACACAAAAATTCCGTCCCCGACTCCGACGTGAGGTACAAATTGATATCACTTCATCATCACTTCGTTGTCCCTAATGAAACTGTACTTTCCTTTTGTTGGTCGCAAGGGAAAATAAGCTTTTTGCACTAAATCGCGATGCTTGCTACCAGCCATTTTGGTGTGCACCATGACTTTAGCAGCTCCGGTGTTACGTTAGCTGAGTGGCATGATTTTTATTGTAGCACTTCAAGAAATTCTAAAGCCATTCATCGACACCGTGAAACTGGGCCAATGACTGCTCAAAAGTTAAATTTAAAATTCTTTGCAGAATCGTCGTTTGTTGCCATCTCATTATCTGCGCCGAAATTGAAGCAAAACTCTTTGCCAGTATTTCCATCTGCAAGGTCAATGCAAACACACATATATTTATATATTCAACAAATGCAACAAACACGAGGAGGACAGTTGTTCACGTAGTACATTGGTCGGCCTTTTCAGATAACTCATTTGTTGGCCGGCCTTATCAGCGGGCTTGAAATTTCCAACTCCAAGATGTTATAAATAATGCCCGGACAGGGATTTGCAGCTTGGCATACAAACCAATACGGACCCATAGAAGCTTCTTATAATTGTATCGCAGGTGAAACGTACCAGATGCAAAGAGGTTAGAAAGCGCCTTGCTATTATGCGCTCTCTCCTTTCGTTCAGAGTCTTTCTTTACCTCCTGCAACACATCATGCGCCAAGCACTATCTGCCATCAGACTGCATATGGGCACCAATTCAAATTCAATACTTTGTTATCTCCAGCATCTCTCAATCATGCATGAAACCTTCTGGTTCAGGGTGTGGATGCGCTATCGAGGTGGGCTCGCCACCTGTTCCCAGAGAGCGGGATGCTGCTCTTGTAGCGCATGGTCAAATCGTTCTGCCAGTGAAGCCCTGTAGAGCACGGATAAAGTCAAGGGCGGGCCATACAGCGCCGCATAGATTCCTCGACTCGACGAGATTTCTACCAATTCATGGGACAACCAAGCACCTGTCTTCGTGCTCACACCCAGAAACCAGATGTGCTTGCTTGATGTACTTCCGTACATGCGGTAAGTTGACCTGACTCACGAAATTCTGGGTGACGGCCACGGAGTGTTCCAAGTTCAGCGCCATGTGCCACCTGTCAGTTGGCAAATGGTAAGCTCCTAGCAGCACGTGCAGCAAAATAGAGAGCAGTCAGCACAGCCCTTCACAGGACTGGTTGCAGCAGCGCGACCGTGATCCATCAGCTTTATTCGCCGCATTATGAGGGCCCTTAACGGGTGATTCGCGAGCAAGGTCATACGGCATTGTATTCAGTGGTACGGAGGTTGTATACTGTGGTACAGAGGCGTGTCACATCACCAGCGCGTAAGGTCATACAGCACTGTATTCAGTGCATACGGCATTGTATTCAGTGCATACGGCATTGCAAGTACATATGGCATTGTATTCTGTGGTATAGAGGCATGCCACATCAGCAGCGCGCAAGGTTAATCAGGGGAGTCAGATAGCTCCTATATTCGCCGATGCAAACCATGGGAAACAGCTATAAGGACTCGTGTTCCCATGTGGTACACGGTATGTTCACAGACACACGCACCAGCCACGTGGTACAAATAGGAGGTCACCCTCCCGGCAGATGCACTCCAGGGGCTGTATTCCTCTCTCAAGGGCCTCGTCATAAAAGTTCTGTGGACGCCCCAACCAAAAAACGTTTCCCACCCCCTTGTAGAATTCCCCCCTATTTCGCATACTCAACTGAATGCAATTGTGCAGGTCGGCCCAAATGCTTCTCGCCTGGCGACCATTTGCACCACTGCCCACATGCTTCTCGCCTGGCGACCATTTGCACCACTGCCCACATGCTTCTCGCCTGACGACATTTTGCAAGATGGTTTTGTCGAGGTGCTGCTTGCACAAATCGTTCACATCATGCATCAAGCAGGCACACTGGTTGGCACCAACGATTGTACAAATCCCACTTCTTCCGCTGCCTCCGAAGGCCCCCCCTTTTGTGAGGCCAATGCACAGTGCGTGAGGCCAGAAGGCCGGGTGATGTGAAGGGCTGTGTGGGAGATGAGAAGAGACATTCACCAGGAACCACTCAACCAGCGACACCGGCGCCGCCACGTCCAGGCCGTCCTCGCTGGGGTGCACGCCCGGGGGGATGCAGGAAGGTGGGAAGAGCACCCACTTCTTGGCCCCCTTGATCACCGCATTCCAGGCCTGCAGACGCCGCAGGCCGGGCAGCGGTGGTGAAAGTATGGCCACCGCACCGAGCTCCGATTCAAGTCAACCTTCTCCCGTTGCGAGGAACGCGCCTAGACTTGCTGGAATGCTCCGAATTCAGCCTGAGACGCGTCGTAGGCACCTGTCCACCGGAAGAATGAAGGCTCCAAACGGGTGACCTATGTTCGCACCCGGACGCAGGGGGCGGCAGGCGCTTGTGCAACCGAGGTGAAGCGGAGAGCACGGCGAGAGTGAGGACCGCCTGTGTATTGAGTGGGGGTCGGGCCGGAAAGAATATCGAAGTCGAAGGGTTGGCAGAGAATCGAGGGGGCTGTGGCCTGAAGGACCGTTGAAGTAGAAAGGTCGACAGAGTGTTGACGGGGGCTGGGGTCTAGACTGAGCTTAGAGGGGGGCTGAGGCCTCACCAGTCATTGAAGGGGGAGATGACCAAGTAGGAGGGGGCTGAAAGGGCTGATCGGGAGAATGTAGTAAGCTGGAGCCAAATCAGACATCGAGGAAAGTAGGGTCTGGCTGCACTTTGAGGAGTTGCGAAGGGCCGACAGAGTATTGGGGAGGCTGGGGGAAAGATCAAAGGGGAGGGGGCTGACTGCACTTTGAGGGGTAAGGCCGACAGAGTATTGGGGAGGCTGGGGGAAAGATCAAAGGGGAGGGGCTGACTGCACTTTGAGGGGTTGTGAAAGGCCGACAGAGTATTGGGGAGGCTGGGGGGAAAGATCAAAGGGGAGGGGCTGACTGCACTTTGAGGGGCTGCGCAAAGGCCGACAGAGTATTGGGGAGGCTGGGGAAATATCAAAGGGGAAGGGCTGACAGAGCATTAGGTGGTTGGGCAGTGATTGAGTATGGGAGGGGATGGGGCCTGTGTGAGAAGGAAGGAGTTTGGGTCCTCACCGAGGTGCAGTTGGGGTCTTTGTGGAAGGTGGACCCGGAGCGCTGCGGGCCGACGATGAGCCAGCGGAAGTCCGGCCGCGCCGCGCCGAGGGCCGCGAAGAGGTCCTCGCTGAAGTACTCTGCGGGCGGCCGCGCGGAGCACGCAGGAGCAATGAGAAGGTTTGCCTTGCCGCCAGCGAGCTCTTTGGACAGGTCCGCGAGGGGCCTCCAAACTGGGCTCCGTTTTGGTGGGGAGACTTCCAAAACTGCGTTCCCAATCTACAGAAATATATGCTGCAACATTGATTTGAACGAACACTAGTTTGGTGTCATAGGTGCAGCCGGACAGTCATGTAGCGTGGGGCGCAAGGACGAGATCGGGATGACCAACCTGGAACTGTGTAGTCGCAGGCAAGCTTTGAGGCGGAGGAGCTGAAGTGCTTGTCTGTGTGCGGCAGCCACTGAGCCAGTGAATGAACCGAACCGATCTGCAGCAGCTGCCCAATAGTCTACTGAGGCAAAGTGCAGAGCAGAGAGAAGAGCAAACCGGCCTCACCGAAGAGATAGAGCGGCTGATCATCGTTCCCTGCCTGATCTGCGTATCGGTAGTAGTCGTGCAATTTCATCTTGTAGCCTCCCACGATCGTGGGGCGATCCCCGTATGCTTGCAGGAGGTACTCGCGCGTCCTGAGACAACAGACAAAGAACAACAAATAAAGCGTCCAAAGTTGACTGCGTGTCCATATGTTGACCATAATTACCAGGTCGCAAGCGTGACCAAAGTTGGGGAGATGTTCCGGAAAAATGCTGCAGGTCAGCGTTTTGCGGTCTTGAAGGGACTCGCCACAGTTTCGAAGCGTCCCACTTGCCGACGACGTCCGTGATCACCACTGGTCGATTTGGTGCTTCGTAAGCCCGCCGAAACTCTTCCACGGAAAGCTGGGATCGTCGGTCGACATTCTCCACCTGAAAGGGCGAAGGGCTTTCAAGCCCTGGATGTGCGAAGTGCATTAGAAGTTCCTGGAACTGGCATGGCGTCATCAGGTCTCCTCGTCTGATGGTGATGGAAGTACGAATTCGAGATGATATCTAACCTGATTGTAAAGTACGCAAATACGAGGTGAAAGATAGGTAAGATACTGATGAGCATATCACACGCCAAAAGAGCTCAAGCCGCAGCCTTTCTTCTGATAAGAATGGATGCAACAGTATGGAACGACAGTGTGTACTTTGCATCTGGCGCAGCTGGGTTCCGAATCTCACGGAGTAATTTGCGGGTCTCCTACTGCTGCTCGTTGTGCTGTTCAGAGCATGTTGACAAGAGGTTACGGGACGCTATCCTAAGAGAAAGGGTGAGCCTTTTAAGAGCAGCGGGGAGAAGAAGAGGTAAGGGATACGAGGGTTTAGGGCCGTCCGAAACGCCTTCGGCCCACCTCAAGCCACGTGGGACACAAGGGCACGTTAGCGCAAAACCAAGGTTGAAACAGCAAGTCAGAAAAGAATCTGTTGTCGAGGTTGATCGCGTAGCTGTATTCACTTGCGCGACGCTTTTTGGCAGGTGGCGGTTCTACCACACTATCAGGCTCCAAGTTGGTACTCGCTAAACGACAGAGATAGGTACCCTGCATGCAACCGCAGTTGATGAGGCGTTCAGATCATACGCGAGCAAGCAGGTGCGTAACCGAAATACGCCGGGGGTAATCGCCAGTGTAACAAATGAAATCAGTGAAGTCCGGGATCTGTACGAACTTAGCAAAAGCGCGAAACGCGTGTCAAGGAAGCCTTCAGCAAAGCTCACCCTCCAGGAATGGAAGAAGTGAAAATTGCCCATGAATTCCGTGAGCACCAGAGCTCGCCACAGCTCGTCGTGGCATGCGAATATGTAACACGCCTTGCTGGTGGTTGAAAGGCGTCCGAGACTCTGTGCGTCAAGATGTCCAAGAACTGACATTAAAATTTCGTCGTTGAGTTGTGCAAGCTGGCCGATTCCTGCTGCCTTGTGGTTCTGCGCCCCGGTGAGATACATGTTGCCCAACGGCTGTATGCCTAAAGGATGCTTCAGTTCCGAAGACGCCATGTTATGACCAGCGCCCTTTAAATGTTGAGTGTGAGTGCCTTAGGATCACCTCGCGCAGTCCGAATAGCCTTATATCTGAAAAATATCTACCATTACCGCAGCAGGCACAGCTTCAAAAGATTCTTTTCACTTTTGCTCGACAAACCTTACTCACATTCGCCAATTATATGTTTTATGAAATCGAACAAGGACAATATTCATCGATGTGTGGTGAACGGACGGGAGGGGAAATTTATGAGATCGAACGGCCGTGGCGTCAAGAGGTATCCCCGAACAATAATAAAACATTTACCTTTTACGTCTGAGTCGGGAGTGAACAGTGAAGGGCGAAGCCCTCGGATAGCTAGATTCTCCTAAATTGAGTAGACCGGGGACCGAACACTCTCATGGGAGTCACGGGTAGACCGATTTACCTCATGGGGACACTGACTTTCACCCCCCATAAGGGGGGAGGTCAGTGGTGCCCTGTGTCACCCCTCGCCTGCTCGGATGTCACTTGCAGTGCCTGCTGTTTATCTCCGCTCGTGTGCCACGGTCCGTCCGCCAGCTTAAAACTGTGTATCTCCCAGTTTAATCCGACTTAGCCGAACCGAGAAACCCTGCCTCACTGCTTTGACATTTTACGGTGCAAGCTTTAATATCACTATATTATCAGCTTTCACATCAGGTCTGGACCCACCTACGTTCAGTGGTGTTTTTCTTGTGTTCCGTCCGCTTCGCGCCCTGCGATTCTATCCGACATCTAACTTAGTACCGACATCTCAACTAGTACCGACACTTCAAATTAGTACCGACACTTCAACCCGACATCGACCTCCTTGCCTCGCATAGGTCACCCTAGTACCGACATTTTTTTAGTACCGACATCTACCTTAGTGCCGACACTACAACGCACTTTTTTGTGCGTTACCAATCAACTGGACCGACACGATTACTTTTTACCCGACGAGATGGCTTCCGCTCGACGTGAGACAGTTGGTTCCGCGCTTCGTGCTGCACGTGCACGCACTGGTGCGTCACCATCCCCGTCACCGACGGCTTCGCACTCTACACCATCTTCGAGTGCTCGACCCCGCCGCATCGTGGGGACTTCGTCCTTGCGTGCGAAACCGACATCAACGATTGAGGCTCCAACAGCTTTTGATTTCTTCAATGACCCCGACGTTTTGGTGACTACGCCTGTGGAGGAGGGCCGCGAGGAGGAGTTTCGGGATCAACTTTCTTACGCTTTTACGTATGGGAGTGACCTCGTGAACTTCCTCAAGTCCACTGGTTTCAAACTTCCCGCTGGCTACACCCTTGACAACGCCACCGCCGACACTGACTTCGCTGCCTTCACCGCTGGACTGGCTCACGTCATGTTCCCGATCTCGTACGCGGAGTCGGCCAAGCTGCTTGACCTGGAGCACGACCACGACTTCTACCACTCTACTGTGAACGAGATCCTGTTCTGCCTCCTGCCTCACCCCCTTCGTGGTAACGCGTTATCCGTCTACCACGAGTGTGCGCGTACCCATCCCGTTGACGGCCGCTACGCACTCCAGCGACTTCGCTACGAGGTCGAGGGCGTGCCCGACGCCGATGGTATGCGTTACTGGACCCAGATGAGGGCCATCGTCCTCTCTGAGACCGTAGACCCAGCTCCACAGCTGGCTACGATTCGACGCCTTTGTGAGCGTCACCGCAAGATCAAGCCGGCGTACTCCGACTCCGACCGCGTTGCTGACCTCTGGCACATCCTGTCCGAGTCCGCCAAGAAGAGTCCGTACGTCGCCCCACTGTACCTGGTGGTGCTCCGCGAGTTACGGTCAGGTCATCTCTTTACTTTTGACCGCCTCGCGCTCCGCATCCGTCTCGCATTCCGGGACGAAAGCCCCCGAGCCACACTTTCGTCCCCGCCGAGCCCCGACACTCGGTCCGAGGGTTCTGGGTACCGCCCTAAGACCGCCACCCAGAGGCCCCAAACCCCTGACCCGCCCGGCCGTCCTACGGCCATGGCACTCCGCGCGAAGAAGCAGTCCGACACGCCGCTTGATGGGAAGTGGGTGGCCGACACCCCCACCTCCTTGTACCTTAAGTGGTCTGGTACTGGTTATCCGTGTGCTGTATGTTTCCGTGTGTGGGGTGTCACAGATGCTCATCCCGACACTCGTGGTGCTTGCCCCTTCGCGTGCATCGAGGCCTTCGCCAACAACAAACACCTGATCACGTCCAAGCCGGCTCCGCCTCGCCCGCCGCTCGACCCGCCGTCTGCTGACACCACCCCTGCCCCACCTGGTGTGCCCGCTGTTGACGCGGCATTCCAGTCCGTGCGGCTCTTGCCGCCTGCACCTGGTGGTGGTGACACGATTGACACCGACGATGGCGATGCTCTGGTGGTGCCTGCGGCTGAGGACCTTGCCCCACCGCTTCCGGATGAGCCTGTTGGTGCCGCCCTGGCCTTCCAGGACGAGGACACCGATTGGCCAGCACTCCGATCTTCGCCCGTTTGGGTGCCGCATGTTCCGGGAGTTGGAGTCGTGATTGGCACTCTGCCCCAAACCCTAGATTGAAACCCGAAATCGTGACACATCACGAGTTAGCAAGTAGCCTTGAAACTTTACATTTCTCCTAGCCGCGTGCCCGGGAGTACCGGCTGGCCCTGCAGTGCACCTCCCACCTTCGGGGTGAGGTGGTGTCATGGGGACACTGACTTTCACCCCCCATAAGGGGGGAGGTCAGTGGTGCCCTGTGTCACCCCTCGCCTGCTCGGATGTCACTTGCAGTGCCTGCTGTTTATCTCCGCTCGTGTGTCACGGTCCGTCCGCTAGCTTAAAACTGTGTATCTCCCAGTTTAATCCGACTTAGCCGAACCGAGAAACCCTGCCTCACTGCTTTGACATTTTACAGTGCAAGCTTTAATATCACTATATTATCAGCTTTCACATCATTACCCCACTATAAAGTGGGGGGGCCTGTCTCCTGCTGTCCTCCTTCGGAGAGTCGTGTCACACGTAGCATGCGTCTCGGTAGTTCGGAACACAGATGCATAAAACCCCTAAAGTATTTTATGTTATCATCTTAGTATTCCGGAAAGTCTGTGTTCATTGACTGTGCATTCTGTGATACATATATATATATCCGTGCCTATATACATATATATCCCCCACCAGCCCGAGAATCACACTTCTCATTAGGTTACGGGTCACCACTTCTTTTGGTGGCATTTTCTTTTTGGAGTTCCTAATTTCCGTCTCGCCGAACGTACCGGTCACCAAAGATTCGTCAGCTTATCGACTACGACCACGTCTTCACGGACTTCACCACGTCGTGGTTTTTTCTCGCGACTAATAATTTTGACAGCATATTCGTTTCCTCATTAACGACCACTTTACAAATAACAACAGATTCGTGTCCTTATTCACTGCTCGCTGGAGTTGACACGGTGACACCCGAAACTGTCACATGTCACTTCCTATGTCACAACAACAAACACGCTTAGAAGGGGTCCCTCGGGCACCCCTGAAAGGCCTGTCAGGCCCCCCATATTTAGTCACGCTACCGCAGCCCATGTCAGACCCCACCGCATTTGCCCCCATCGCGCCCGTCTCAGCCGACAGCAAACGCCCCAACCATGACCCCCTTTTTCAGTAATTGTCATTCCCCCCTCAGTCACGGTCCTACCCCAGTTCATTGTCCGCTCGAGCGCCCGGAGCATATCACGTTCACCCTCCAGCTCAGATCTCCCTCCCAGTATAAATCATGCACGACGCCTCGCCAAGCGCTACATCGACGTCGCCGCGACCAGCCCGTGCCGATCCGCGAGCACCGCAGAGCGTCAAGCACGACATCACGCGAAGTGACATCACGACATGACCACACATGACGTCTCGGCGATGCATGACAGGGCAAACGCAAGCGCGCGTTGACACCAAACGCCGCTGTCACTGGGAACCAATGGTCACAGGGCATCCGAAACGACAATGGCATTCACGGACTTCCACTATGCTCGCTTGAGTACAGTATTTAGCTCGCTCCTGCTTTCGAAAAGTTAGATCCGAACCTTTCAAAACCATTCTGCGGGACAGTGATATTTGCCTCTTGTGGCCTAGTATTAAATGCGATATATGCATACATATGCTTCGAATCCACATGAGAGCTTTGTCACTAGCAGTTTGTAAGAGTCTCGTTCGGATCCCCAGAGTGCCGGCACGCCACTCTGATGTATATGCGAAGTCGTGCCGGGGTGCTTGGTTTATTTGTGAATTGCCCCCTGTGTTGCTCGTTTGCCTTTCTGCTTTTCATGCTTCCATCTGAGCCTGAATCTACAGTCGGCGAGTACAAGTTAGACCCGCGCCCGTTTTGCGAATCCACGAGCCGGCGCGGCAGAAGCGCGTTTCCGCCTGGCATGTTTTACGTGGCACAGCAGTAGAAACGCATGTCGCCGTTCCGCAGCGGTGGAGATCCGCAGCTGTCCGAAAACGTTCGCGAATTCAGAACACGCTCGCGAATTCTCACAGAGGGGCATTTTCCCCGTTGAGCGCGTAGCGACGAGATAGCCCGAAGCTGCGTTTATCATAAATGCACACCCGCGACGGCGAACCGTTACGGGCACTCTCAGCAGCATTCACGCGTGTGCACGATGCGACCGGCCTTTTTGTGCCATATTTTGCCCCATTTGCTTTGAGAATTCGAACCCCGCAGGGCTTGCTCGCTGAATATGCTCAAACCGGCGTATGTGACCGGCGTTTGGGAATGCACAACCGTAGCGGCGCTAACTCGAGCCGTGACACCTGACTTTTTAGAAGGGGTCCCTCGGGCACCCCTGAAAGGCCTGTCAGGCCCCCCATATTTAGTCACGCTACCGCAGCCCATGTCAGACCCCACCGCATTTGCCCCCATCGCGCCCGTCTCAGCCGACAACAAACGCCCCAACCATGACCCCCTTTTTCAGTAATTGGCATTCCCCCCTCAGTCACGGTCCTACCCCAGTTCATTGTCCGCTCGAGCGCCCGGAGCATATCACGTTCACCCTCCAGCTCAGATCTCCCTCCCAGTATAAATCATGCACGACGCCTCGCCAAGCGCTACATCGACGTCGCCGCGACCCGCCCGTGCCGATCCGCGAGCACCGCAGAGCGTCAAGCACGACATCACGCGAAGTGACATCACGACATGACCACACATGACGTCTCGGCGATGCATGACAGGGCAAACGCAAGCGCGCGTTGACACCAAACGCCGCTGTCACTGGGCACCAATGGTCACAGGGCATCCGAAACTCCACATTTTCAGCAGCCCCAACGCAACAGTCCCAAACGCCTTAACTCCACATTTTCACCTCCCTAACGCAACATTCCCAAAAGCACAAACTCCACATTTTCAGCAGCCCCAACGCAACAATCCCAAACGCCCCATCTCCACATTTTTCACCATCTCTAACACAACATTCCCAAACGCCCCAACTCCACATTTTCACCATCCCTAACGCAACATTCCCAAAAGCCCCAACTCCACATTTTCAGCAGCCCCAACGCAACAGTCCCAAACGCCCCAACTCTAAGGGGCGTAACCGGTTGACCCGAGGTCCAACTGGTTTGAAGTGATTAATGCAAATTAATTATCTGGTTGGGGTTAGTTAGTTAACCCCTTAGTTGCCGGAGGAATTTCGGGGTTTTGAAAATTTTGGTTTATTTGCAATAACTTTGGCATAAGGGTCCTGCCTCAACTTTTGAAAATAGTGTCGGAAAGGTCTTCTCAAGGCGAATCACATGCAAACGTTAGAAATACATGACACTTGATACCGATGACGTGATTGTCAACTGAAAAATGTTGATGGATGTGCACATCGTTAACAATGTAAGCCCTAATATTGACCCTATACCTCCAGGTATAATCTTGCCAAGTGCTCAACATGCGGTTAGGGCTACTTATATTATTAGGGGTTTGTAACACTATGACACGTGTGCCCTAAATGTGACTCATTATGGTTAAGCTGAAATAGAGCGCGTCTGGGGAAATATTTAGAGCATCGTCGCAACATGGTTGCTCCCAAGTGCGTGCATGGCTGCACGCGGCTCGATAAGAGCTTTTCAAAACTGTCTTCAAAAGTGAATTTGAGTTATTTGTCGCCGAGGAAATCAGCAGTTTTTAGGGCTTGTTGAAAATTCTCAACGTGTGGCAGCTAAGGGGTTAATAACAAAAGATTTTGATTAGCTAGCTATAATTGGTTAATTACTTTTATTGCACTAGTTAACTGGTGGTTTAACTGGTTACAGCCAATATTGAGTATGGGGATACAACGGCATTAAATGTTGCTCATTCGAGGTCAAACTCGAGCCATTCGGATATACATATTATTTGTGCCAGATGGCATCATTACTCTCTGGCAACCTGAGATACTTACTTACTTGTGAGGTGCTTTTAGGTAAGAGTGAGAGGACAAGCTGAGGGGGGGCTGAGGGGTCAACCGGTATGTGGTGTAGACACCAAAGGCATGCACAAACGTATTTCAGAAGAGAATAACACATACATATTATTACTTTTCTAATGTTTTCTAACACACGACCCGGGGTTTTCTGGGCGATCCTCTGCGTCGTTCCGTCTCTTGTAGTGACTGGTAACGAGAGTGCAGAGCATGTGCCAGGGCAGGCTGCTATGGTGTCAAGCGGAGCCTTCACCCTTCTAAGTGCTGAGGAGAGGCCTATACTAGCTTGCTCAGTGATTTCTATGTTCTGACTCTAACACCCTATGGGTGCCATAGTGCACTTGCACATTCTACTTATGCCTCCGCCACATCAGTCGCCTCGGTCGCGCCCTTGGCCTCCACCTCTGGAACAGATGACTGCCAAGGATTGTAGTTGACCGCGCACATCAAGGTTTCTTGAATGGTCTCAGACTTCATGGTCTGGGCGTCCTTGCCATGCATCTTCCCAGCACCAGAGAAAAGCCGCTCCACACCAGCCGGTGATGCAGGCCGGCCGTGGAATTGGCGCCACATCATGCAAACGCGTGGGTACTTGTTCTCGTTCTCGAACCACCATTCAAGGATGGCAGTGTCCACCGGCGCCTGCTTCAGTTCCAGATACTTTTCAAGCTGCTTCACACTTTCAGTGTGAGGATTATCCTCATCATCGGCTTCCGCCTCCAAAAGGGTCGGCATGTCATCGTCGTCACTCGCATCGCCCTCGGAGTCACTGTCACACAGTAGGGAATGCTTGCGCGTGCTACTCACGGCGGCTGGGGGAGCTGCTTGGGCTTTGGGAGTGGTGAGGGGAACAGCGTAGTGTGCCAAGTACTCCTCTCGCACCGAATGCAAGACCTTGGCCTTGTCGTAGTTCTCCGAACCCTTGAACTTGAAGCGGTTGAAGCGAGGGTCCAGCACTGTACTGATCGCCAACTTCCTGAACCTCTCGATCTTGCGCGTAGCACGCGCAACAGCTGCATCGGTAGCTCCCTCCACAGGCTCGGCTTGGAACTCGGTGACCCACCGCTCAAAGAGGTCATCGTGCACCTTCTGCCTCCCGACACGCACAAGCTTAGAAAGCTTGTGCGCAGGCACCACCGTGTCGCCCACTTTGACAGCCCTGGTGTCCTCGAGCTTGTGGCTACTATCCAAATTCATGGTCCTCCCACAAGGACCAACGCGCGATGACTATTATGAGTGCCACATGGATCTTTGAGGCGTATACGTGCTTTTGGCATCATATTTATGACTCAATTGAATAATTTCCCCTACAGGATCGTCCACGCGTGTGCTAGAGGGGCGTGCTTAAAGGGTGCGCTTTTGATATGTTTTTTTATCGAAATCGTCGAAAAAAAGATGGTCCTCCCACAAGGACCATAGTCTTTAACCGTCCTAGCGGTTGCATGGTGCGCGGTGTTGGCCGCGCATGGTCGCACACCTTGAGTTTATGACCAACTATGAAAACTTAGTTGGATACAGTAATCACTCGGTAATAAGAAAACCCGCTGATAAGAAAGTAGCCAGCTTTTTTGATTTCTTCACAATATTTAACACATAACACTCCATATTTAAGATCTCTATATAAATAAGAAAGTTGCTAGGCTGACCTAAAATTCCTGTTTTCTTAAAATCGAGTGTTTACTGTAGTCCACACTCTAGTCGCCATCTGAGCTCTCGTTTACCGTGGCGGCTGATCACTCCCGAGTGAAATAAGGATTTTGTGATTTTTGCACTTCTAATTTTCACTTCGCGTCGAGCTAACGAGTGCACATCGCTCACATACTTGCCCATATGGCTTATGTTAAGCTTTCAAAAAATCATTTTATGGATATACTTCAAAAGTTTAAGCACCATGCGCTCCTACTACACTGTGAATGCACTCTAGCGGGCATCGTGGATAATGGGTCATGTTTGCACCGATTATCCCATTCCGGCTAAAAAACCGACTAAAAAGGTGTACGGTCGTTAATAAGCATTAGAGATGGCCAATATATGCACTCCAACATGACGTATGACCCAAATATGATGGGGACATGTGTATAAGATCGATATGATCGCATGGACGCAGGTGTAGCCTGCACATACTATTCCCAAAAAATTATTGAAGATATCGTATCTTTTTGTGCCTTTTTGAATTTTCAGAAAAAATGCAATCTGAAAAAGTTGAGGGTGCTTGTCGCAAATGCGAACGCCATGGATATATTGGGTGGATCCAGGCCGGACCAAGCATCGAAGTAATTAATATATGTCCCATTGATACTAAAAATCATTGGGCGCGCCTTCTAGATCCGAACCAATGCCCAATTAAATTCTTGCAATATTGGTCCTTGTGGGAGGACCATAATCGATTATGGTCCTCCCACAAGGACCATGGGATAGTAGCCACTTGATGATAACCTTGTTCACCAGAGGGAGAACCATGCCTGCGCATCACAAAAGCACACGATGTCAATAACTTAGGTTGCTAGGTAAAAGGTGGGTTGAGTTGAGGGGGGCTGAGCTGAGGGGGGTCTGAGTTGAGGGAGGGCTGAGCTGAGGGGCGGCTTCGCACCTGCTTGAGGCTGAATGGTGGCCTCCAACTCCTTGGTGAGCACGGTCATCGATTGCATAGCGGCTGCGCCTTGGTGGCAGACGGTCCAATCATCAAACAACATCTTGTGCTGCTTGTAGGCATCTCCCGCCCGCGTGGTGTACTGAGTGTCATACAACTGCCCGGCTGGTTGGTTCGCCGCAAAGAAACACCATTGGTCGTGGGCAAAGTGCCACCTGCAGCTGTTGCCCGTGCTCTGGGGCTTTTTCGAGGGGAGGGAGTATTCACGCTGACAAGTGTGAAAGTCCGTCATGTTGGCACCTCCAATCTGGTGGAAATGCGCGGTCATACCCTTGATCTTCTTGGCCACTACGTCACATCCGTTTCATAGAAGATATTAGCCGGGAGCTCGATCGTGTGGGGACCACAATCACCGGCGCCATCCCCCAACTTCTCCATGCCATTGACCATGTTCGCACCATTGTCAGACACACAGTCGAAGACGCCCATGCCAGGTGCGGTGACGGGGAATTCCGCGGCAGCAAGCTCCGCGGTCAACTTGACCTCGATGCTGTCTGCGGTGTGGGCGTCCTTGTCAAAGGGAACGGCGGTGACCAGCTCTTCACAGACATGGAAGCCAGTGGGAGTGCGGTGGTACTTATCGGTTACGGCAAAGGAGCGGTCGATAGAATACTGCAGGATGGCCATGATGGAAACCTCCCCATCAGCCCAGATGTCGCCAGCCAAACAAGGCTTGAAGCCTTCCTGGCGCTGGAGTGCAGACTTTGTGAGAACACGCTCCATTCCTGCACGGCGCACCCGGCACAATGCGTCATGAAGTTAATGATTGAAAGAGGTAAGAGAGGAAAGAGAGGAAGAGAGGGAAGAGAGAAAAGGGGAAAGAGAGAAGAAAGGGAAGAGAAAAAAATTAGAGGGGACGGGAGGAGGGATTAAATACGGAGCGTGCGACCGCAGGGAGCCCGCTCTTCAGCATTCAGCATGCCGTCACATCGACTATTATTTCAAAACATACCACATACCAACTAACACCGACTGACTGCTGATATTGCAGAACATGCAGCCGGTCGACTGTTGGTATTGCGGAACCTACAACATACCGAAGGCTGTTATTGCAGAACCTACTGCAGCCTAACTGCTGATATTGCAAAACATACAACATACCGAAGGCTGTTATTGCAGAACCTACAGCAGCCTAACTGCTGATATTGCAAAACATACAACATACCGAATTGTGCCCGGAGGCACAGCGTGAGCCGATATGCCTATGCGTCTGTATGTGTGTCATCGGGAGTAATCTGGGATTGGCACGATGACAGTGAAATTGGGCTTGAGATCACGATGAGAATGAGTACCAGATGTCCGGGGTATGACAGTATGACACTATGACAGTATGACACTATGATACTATAGTAGTATGACAGTACTGTGGGGTGGTCATCGTGGCACCCAGTCAGACCCTCGAAGAATGGTCAGCTTCGCATCGGGATCGGAAAGACAATGAAATCGAATATCAGATGTCGGGGGTATGACGGTATGACAGTATGACACTATGATAATATGACAGTACAGTAGTATGACAGTATTGTGTGGCAGTCATCGTGTCAGTCTGTCGACGTAACATCTGAATCCAGAATGACGAATCGGAATTAGAAATGAGATCGAATCGGGAATTGAACGTTGAGCCGTAGTGTGACATCGGCTGCCGGGTGGTTGACCCTGCAACCTGAGTGACGAGTGAATAAGTAGAGCACTTTAAGGGACCTGGGGAAAATACCTGAGCACTTCACATCTCGTGTAACACCCTAAAAAGCTTGTGCAAAAATCTAGGGGTGTAACGTACACCTCAGAGGTCACATAATAAATAGTGACATACTGAGTACAGTTTTGCTTCTTTCCTTCAAAGAAAGATGCATACTGCTCAAATTTGATATATATAAGTGTTACTGATACCATGTAACGCCCTTAATTCACTGCAGGTGATTAGGGTCACAGTAACCCTAGTAACCCTGAAATGCCACAAAATATGAGTGACACACACTGTATTTGGCATTATGGTCATGCTGAAATCAGCACATGCATGACTGATATTTCGGACAACAACCCAAGAACTGTAAGGCAACATCCCAAGAACTGTATAGCTGCTTCCTATACGGATTGCATGCTACTTGATGAGGTATTTAGGCACTTGACAACTGCCTATGGTTATCACACTTCCTTGAGGGGGGAAGAAGGTGGAATCATGTATATATACTTCACCTCATTATATAAATGTACAAACATAATACATGTACAAATATAGATATATATATATATATATCACACACACACACATCCAATTTTGAAGGTTTTTGTTGGAATGGTGTTTGTTTTTTAGATGGCTGTACCAGCAATAAACAAGTACCCAATGGGTCGAATCGTCGATCGGCAAGCGCAATATCTCTCCGTAACGTAAACCTCGGAAGATACCCCGAGCGTCACTCTGAAATACGAAACGCCAAAGCAATCAGGGGGGGCTATATCCTATGAACTGTAAGGCTATATGCCTAAGGTGAGGGTTTAAAGTGGACTCAGTTCCCCCCGATATCCTAAAACACCTTGAGGGACGCCTCATCGGTGTAAGCAGACTGGCCAGTTCAACAACAAAGACATCAAAGACATATACAAAGGTATGCACCCTATATTGTGAGGTCACAACACTTCTGAGAGGGGAGATCTGTCAGGGATATGACCGATGACATATGTGTCATATGTGTCATACGTGCCATACCTATCATACATGTCATACCATGGCATGTCATGTCATGTCATATGTCATAATGACATACAGTCGTCGAGTATTGTCATACGGCGTTTTTCGTTTGTAATGAACATCATTTTATACACCATCTTCTGACTCAAGATGCATCGAATATACCCGAAATATAAATTATTTTAAACGATCTGGATTTAGCGAATTCTTGATCCGACTGCTTTCGTGGATGAAGATAATGATGGAGAACTCTGGCAAACTGCCGAACTCCTTGAAACTCCAGTTCGCTCAGAAACAGAATGGTAAAGCTGCGAACGGAAGGTCAAAGGCAAAGGGGAAGGCAAAGGGTTTAAGATTTAGCGGCAGTAGGAATAGTTTTCAGAAGCATATGAAAAGTATTCTAGTGCTTCTGAAAACTATTCCTACTTCTTCTATATCCTAAACCCTTTGCCTTGCCTTTTACTGCTGCACGCGACCGGCAAGCATCTTTGAAACTTCCGAGTTTCAAAGATGCGTTTTGTATTTTGGGTGCACCCTAAAATTACAAAACAGCCGAGCGCTTCCCGTTTGTGCGGGATATTCACATTTACGATTCCATGGCATATTTCATATGAAATATACACATAAGCACGAAGGCATCGGCCACGCATCTTGGAAACTAACGAGTTTCAAAGATGCGTTTTTTGTCATTTGGGTGCGCATACCCAAATAACAAATCAGCCGAGCGCTTCCCGTTGGCGTGGGGTATCCAACGCTTGAATGTTGAATATTCATTATAATATGAGTTAGCATGCGAGGTTGCAAAGGCATCGGGACAGAATCTACGAAACTGTCCTATGCCTTTGCCTTTGGGTTTGGGTTCGAACGTACCCAAACCCAAAGATGCCAAACAGCCGAGGGCTTCCCGTGCGTCCTAGCGCACGAAACTTGGCACAAATATTGCTAAGCTACATATATTTAAGTTACCTGAAGCTCAAGGCTTCAAGTTACTTGTGCGCGAAACGCGCAATTTATTTCTAAGGCAGATGTTTTGGGTTTGGGTTCGAAAGTGACACCCAAACCCAAAGATGCCAAACAGCCGAGGGCTTCCCGTGCGTCCTAGAGCACGAAACTTGGCACAAATACTGCCAAGATACATATCTTTAAGTTACTTGAAGCTCAAGGCTTCAAGTTACTTGTGCGCGAAACGCGCAATTTGTTTCTAAGGCAGATGTGGCCGAGGGCGCTTCAGAACTAGCAGATTGATCTGCTGTTTCTTTGAGCGCAAAACGGCCAGAAGAGTTTCGTTTAAGCGAAACTTTTCTGCGTCTTTGAGAAACACTTTCGGAATATTTTTCATACATCTTATCCACTTTTGGATGCGCCATACTGCAAGGCGGATAATGCAGCGGATCAAAGCGAACCCTGAGCGATAAACGTACCCACCGTAGTGGAACGTTATGTTTTCGAGTGAAACTTGAAGTATATCGGAGAGAAAAGTTTTAGTTTGAAAGATTCATCGGGAGGAAATCTTTCATTTTTCAAGCATGATGCGCGAAATTGAAAGGCGGGAACGAACTGGCAGGGACCCCTACCCTAGGGCTCTCGCTTGCAGGCGGGAATCCTGCGAACGAGATGAAACCCTCCCGATAGATCGAACCGCCGTGAAAAGTTGACCTTAGCACAGCTTTGACCGGAAGTAGACATGCACATTGAGAGGTCATTTTTCAAACTAAGTCGGTTTCGAGTTACCACCTGTCAGAATACAGAATCTGATGCTGCAGATACTATCTGACCGTATGTTTACGGTCGCGATGTAAGCTTTCGGGCGATGATGACTATCGGCGATTATATCGCAAAATGTTGTATAAGATAAATAGTATATGGAGACAAAACGCTGTATGTCAGTACGGTCGACTATGACATGTACAGTCATAATGTCTGTCATCCACCTAAGGTGAGTGACATCTGTCATCGAGAGGCCAAGTATATGGCATCGAGATGGCGAAGCAAGACAAGTCTTGAAGAACCGAAGTGTTCTGAGAAGACGCGTCTTCGCTTCAAGCATGAAATGAACAACATGCGAGCATCAAAGGCTATATCGACCAGCCGATGCGGGAAGTTCACCCAGTGCCCTCGGGTTCACAACCCGATGGTGGTAACGCATGAGATGTGTGAGGGCACTGGAAGTATATGAGGAGCATTGGGCTCAAGCAAGCACTTCTGGTCACCAGACTGCTGCACTCATAACCCACCATGATATTACTTTCGGCTGTTACTGTTCAATAGCAGCCGCGTCAACATAGCGTTCGCATAGCGAGCCCTGACACTTACGATGAAAAATTAAGGGGCTGAAGTTTTCCGCATGCGCGCTTGCTTCACCTACGTACACTCTCGCATGTATTTTTATTACGTTCAACGCATTTTCCCTTCTTATAATCTAGCTGTCTTAAGTCCCTCGTTCCTTTACCGCACAGGATCTTTCTTGCGCAAGAAGAATCTTCTACTAGCACGCCTTCGCTCCCTTCTTCTTCTGGGAGGAACGCAAACGAAGGGTGCGTTCGTGCGTTATCCAATCATTCTTTTCGGTCGTTACGCAATGTGCCTTAAAACATTAGCGCTTTTACTAGGTGTTTCCAACTCGATTACTCGCCTTCGCAGAAAATACAGGGGCTGAACCCTAAAATACAGGGGCTGTACTTTTATACAGCCCCTGTATTTCCTCAAGCCCTTCTAATGTTCTCGTTGTTGTTGTTTCGCATCGGATCTTGCACTTGAAGTGGTCCGCAGGGGTTTTCTTTTCGATTACTCGTCTTCGCAGAAAATACAGGGGCTGAACCCTAAAATACAGGGGCTGTACTTTTATACAGCCCCTGTATTTCCTCATGCCCTTCTAATGTTCTCGTTGTTGCTGTTTCGCATCGGATCTTGCACTTGAAGTGGTCCGCAGGGGTTTTCTTTTCGATTACTCGCCTTCGCAGAAAATACAGGGGCTTAACCCAAAAATACAAGGGCTGTACTTTTATACAGCCCCTGTATTTTCTCATGCCCTTCTAATCTTCTCCTTGTTGCTGTTTTCCACAGGATCTTGCACTTGAAGTTGTCCGCAGGGGTTTCCTTTTCGATAACACGCCTTCGTATAAAATACGGGTGTATTACCCTAAAATACAGGGGCTAAACTCTTATACAACCCCTGTATTTTCTCGTGCCCTTCTAATCTTCTCCTTGTTGCTTTGAGTTGTGTGATGATGCAAGTGAAGAGGGCGCAACCTCATAGTTGCTTTGAGTTGTGTGATGATGGAAGTGAGGAGGGCGCGGCCTCATAGTTGCTTCGAGTTGTGTGATGATGGAAGTGAGGAGGGCGCGGCCTCATAGTTACTTTGAGTTGTGTGATGATGGAAGTGAGGAGGGCGCGGCCTCATAGTTGCTT